>QRFJ01000594.1:424105-614105 GCA_006176705.1 Cocos nucifera
AAAAAGATAGAAAAGAAAAGGAAGAGAAGGAGTTCTCTTCTAGCATGTCCTTTGAGGTCATGTGCGAAGGTGTTCATGCTGTCTTCTTCTATACTGAGATTCATTTCAACGAAGCAGATCTGAAAGGGGCTAGCACTTCAGCGATCGCGAAAGCTTCAAGCTTGATTCAACTTTATGTGGATATCTGTAGAAGTTAGGCGCATGTATGGCTTCAGATGAAACCTGAAAAGCTTCAAGATCCAGCAAGCATTTGATTCTTCATCAAGGTATGTTTTTAATCACTCCTTAAACCAATTTTAAGATTAATTAATCAATGTTTAACATGCATATTAGATCCTTTATAGATGATGCTAAATTAGATCTAGGGCATGCATTAGATTAAAGTTTTAATCTATGCTTTCCACTACATTTTTCATAAGATGAAAAAAAATCTGCATGCTGAAATTTCCTAAATGCTAACACTAATTAGGCTAGAAAACTCAAAGCCCCGACCTGAGGTATTGAAGGAAGGGGAAGAAAGTGAGGAAGAAAGGCACTGCCATTCCTTTCTATAGCATAGTGGAACATCCAGATGCCACTAGATATACATCTTAGATGAAAATCCCTTTCCAACAACCTTGGGAATAGACCGTGAGCTTTGAGTCCACCATCTAAAAGATGTCATATACCCCACATAGTCTGTACAAAGCAGCATTATTAATATACCGACCGACAAGCAAGATTTGGAGCAATTCAACATGATTGTATTACGGGATTCCATGTGCTCGACAACCCGATGGAGGATTCAAAATCAAGGGAGATGAGCATTGAGCACCCAAAAGCTGATTTCACCTAAGCATGTCTCTATATTACCGAGCAAACTACTTCCTCAAGCCGAGCTTTTTGTTCACAGCAGGGTCGAGGAAGTTGGGGGCAAATGATGAGGCATTTCACGAACATAAAGACAACGATTACTAGGATTTATCTAGCTCAATCCGTGTGGCAATTTTTGTGCACCTAGAATAGACGTAGAGAGCAGGCCGAGTAGAACAAAGGCATTTGACCTCTAAGACCGACACTCCCATCTTGACTCCGCAACCTTGGCTATGGAAGCCATAACAAGTGGGATTCCCTCGTACGGGAAGCAGCTTGGCCTCTCACTTCATTAAGGGCACAACCAACTCCATCACGTGCCTGACTGTTACTGCACGTCCTCAAGGTTACTACACTATTAGCGGTTTGTCGTTGTAGGATCTGTGATTCCAAAAGATTCGAGACCTTAACTATAAATAGACCTGAATGGCCCTCTGGAAAAGTATATAGTGAAAAATTACTTTAGCCAAGGACAATGCTGTCTCTTTGCTCCTCTTCCTCCCTCCTTTGCCACTAAGAATTCTCCTCGGCTTAAGCATCATAAGGCCCGATCAGTGTCAATCCAGTGAGCCTGCACTCTTTGTTTGTTGTCTCGAGGTCCATGGAGGCGATTTTTATCGTTGTTTCGGGATCCGGCGGCAACAATAGCCATCCATCGTGTGTTTATACATGGATGGATGTGCATGATTAGGAGGAGATTAAACCCTCCTAGGTTAACCTTGATAAGTGAAGAGGATCCTGACTATTAATTTGTCTGGCCATTAACTTTCCAATACAGGCGAGAGAAGTCGGGTCAGCATTTTTAGTTTTACCAAAAAAAAAGGGAACATTTTTTATTTGAACGGCGGTAGATGCGTCACGTGGTTGAAAAGTTTTCTAGAATTCTAATCCATCGTTTTCTTCGGTTCTTGACTATGGGGCCACCCGAACCCCGCATGAAAATTTAAATCATGAGCAGCGAGCCGGCCAGGTCAATTAATCAACAAAATGTCGACAGAGTCCAAACTAGAGCAAAGGCGAACAAAAATCTTCAGCCATCCCCTGCTATTTATGTCTCTCTTCTTGTCTTTCATTTCAGAAGCTCAGCTCTATTTACATGGTTTCTCTACCTGATCGTCCCAAGGGTAGAGGATGGCTGGAAGTGGAGGAGATGATGCTCGATCCTTGGAGGAGACATCAACATGGGCCGTCGCTGTGGCTTGCTTTGTGCTAGTTATCATCTCCATCATCATCGAGCATGCCATCCATCTTATTGGCAAGGCAAGTTTGTTTCGATCAGCAAGCATGGATAACTTTAGCTACAGACTTTTTTTATCACAATTATACCTTCGCCAAATCCCCTTGGTGCTGACAACATAAACCATGGTTTTTGATATATGAAAATTGTTGCATGCCATGTTGTGCAGTGGTTAAAGAAGCGTCGCAAACAAGCACTCTACGAGGTTGTAGAGAAGATCAAATCTGGTATGTTGTTCAATGATCTCTATTCGAGCCATATTGTTGTTGCCAAAAACCATCGGAAGTAAAATCAAGGAGACATGTAAGCCCAATAACACGGATCTGTTTGCTTCCTTGGAGATAGAGCTGATGCTGCTTGGCTTCATATCCTTGCTCTTAACCGTTGGCCAAGGCCCCATATCCAAAATATGTGTGCCCAGGAGCGTGGGTAAGTTATGGCACCCCTGTGGTCCAGAGGATGAAGCTACCACCATGAGCAACGACTACGAGGAGGATGAGTCCGAAGATATTCTGGGTACCAACGGCCGGAGACTGCTGCATGGTGAATCGTTTACCATTTTCCGACGAATTTTGGCTGGAGGGGGAATCAGCAAGTGCGCCGCCGAGGTTATGGTCTTTTGCTCATTTTTTCCTCTTCTCAGTGCAATTATTCTTATCATTAGTACATATTATCTCTGCAATATTATTGACCGTCGCACCACTATTAACAAAATTAGCAAGATAATTACTCAATATCATTGCTTACTATATAACATGCATTAGTTATTATGTTGGATTGCTAATGCCTTCCAACTGAAATTTGGCAATAATTAAGACCCGTTTGGCATCATCTTTTTTTAAAAAAATCTATCTTTAAAATAAAATCATAGAAATCAAGATTAGAAAATATATTTTATGTTATTATTTTTATATTTTATTTTTAAGCATTCCTTATTCCTAGAAAAAGTGAAAATAAGAAACATTACTCTTACTATTTTAAAACTAAAAAACATATTTTTTTTTTATCATCACCACTGCACCACATCAATCACCATTATATTGCTGTTCGGTGACCACGATCGCCATCAGAACTGGCAAAATATGATCCGATCCACCAATCCAATCCATGCTCGATCCATCATAAATAGCTTTGGATTTAGGCTAAATGAGTTTGGATTATAAATAGATCAACCGATTTAATCCATTTAATATTTGGATCAAATTTGGATTTTAGATATTTGATACATTTAACCCATTAAATATTTAAGTCGGATTGAGTCAGATAACCTATTTAACCCATTTAACCTATTTAATCTATTTAATATCTATTTAATCTGTTTAAAATCTGATTAACCTATTTTTGATCCATATATTTAATTCGTTTAACCTTCTTAACATGTTTAATAAATGGTTTAACTAGATCGGATTAGGTTACCTATTTAATAAAAAAGTTAGGTTTATGTTTGAATTTTTGACTTGTTTAATAAACATGTCGGATTTGGATTGATGATTTTCTGATCTAACCCATGTTGATATGAGCCATCTCCAATCTGATCCGATTAATTGCCACCCCTACCACTACACCTCCCATCATCGCCATCTTCACCACACCACTATCATCATTATCTCCTTCATATTGCTAATATTTTTGCTAATATTATTATAATTACTACTATTATTGATGTGCATACTGCATGATTGAAGCTCCACTATTACTATTATAATAATTATCTCTACTATACCACTGCATAATCCTTATCTTAACTATCTTATTAATACATGCTTAACCACTACCATCATTATCATCCTTATTGCCATCGCGACTATACCATGCTGCAACCACCACTAACACCAATACTTTCATTGCCTCAGTCGCTGCTATCATGATTTCTACTATCATCATTGTATTTATATTTTTAAAAATAAGTAGTATTACTAAACATGCTTATATTTTCAAAATTAAAAAAAAATATAATTTTTATTTATTTATATTTGAAATAGAAAAATAAATGTGCTTTAGTTTTTTATTTTTATTTTGATATAATTATTCTATAGTTGACTACTTTAATTGATTATCCTCGTTAGTTTTGTTTTAACAAATATGCCGGATTACATCCCGCACCCACCGAGTTACCACATCTTTGATTAGGGAGCTTTTTTTACCCTTTTTTTTTTCGATGACGTACGAACATGAAAGGAACTCGTGATAGCCACGTTTGGAATTTGTGCAAGAAGTCCCTTTCTTGCCATTGTTTAACTTTTCTACAAGAGGACTAATTTAGACTTGTACAAACCCCAGAAAGAGCAGAGGGACTTGGTCATGGAACTAGCCGTCTACCGCGTGCCGGACATCCTCGCATGGATTTGTAGGAAGATTGCTAACGAGTTGCTCAGAAGAGTGCTCAGAAAATATTAGGATGCCCTCCGACTGATTGATCGACTTATCGACGCCGAGCGTTCTAATTATTGCCTAGTCCAATAGCGGAGCCACATGCAAGAAAACTTCTAATGTTTACATGGGAGAACCTCAACATAATAACCAATCTAAGCCCTGCCAGCGCAACCTTGATCCAACCAATTTAATTTAAAGATTTTACACCAGTCCACCATGACTGGATCTCGCCGATCCATGTCTTTACTTCTAGTGACTCGCGTCTAGTATTGGAATTCCGACACAAAGGTAGCGAGGGAAAGAAAAAGTAAGCGGATTAAAATAAAACAAAATATTCCTGTAGATGCTGTAAAATTTTCCATCTATGCTAATGGCATTCTAAGACTTGTTCCATAAGGAGGCTAGGTACGAAAAACAATTTAACAAAAAGAAGTGAAGAACCATCTACCTAAAGCCAACTCTTCCACGATTGCACGTAAATAAAGATGACTTGCTGGGTTTATGAATTTTATTTGAGGATTAGACAAAGCGGAGAACATATATGAGAAAAAGATCTTTATTTTGTTCAGGAGATGCCTATGTTCATGGAAAAGAGCCTTATGGAATGTCCACAATATGATTATCAGAAAATTTAGAATCAACTAAAGTATGCTTTTTTTTACTAAGAACCTTATATACCACTTGTTGCTACAAGCCTCCAGGGCTGACGTTGGTCGCCCACCAACATGAAACTTGGATCTAGCTGGAAAGGCACTTCCTCCTAGGAAAATCTGCACTTCCTCCTAGGAAAATCTGCAATGAAAGCCCGTATACATTGGAGGTACTCTAATAGATGACACACCAACACTTAAGTTAGCTGGGACTTGAGAACAAAGAAGGAATAAGAGACAAAATGGAGAGAAAGTATGAGTGTTTTTCTTTGTGGGTGTGATTACTTACTTATCATAGAGTCTCATGGTTATCTCTTTATATATAGATGGAGTTGCAGCCTATTATGCCTAAATCCGATAGACCGTTAGACTCTAATTAATGTCGTAGGTTGTTAGGTCTTAATCGGATTAGGATTGAAAATCTGCCAACTAACATGCAAATCATGATTGTTAGTCGTAGATATTAATTTCCCATGTTCTAGAAACCATTGGAACATTCTGATGACCAAACCCCCCAATGAGGTGGCTTGTGGCTTGAGGTCGGCATCATACCGAGGTGCATCTGAAGGAAAATATCTTATTCAGAATCAGATTTCTAGGGCTCGAGTGAATAGATTCAAGTTTTAAAAAATTTTAACCATCAAAATACCTTTGATGTGCAGCGGATACAGAGAGTTTCTTGATCTAAATGCCTCACAAGACCTGAACATATAGGTCCTCTGTGCTCATGCTAGGCACCGTAGAAAAGAGGAATGAAGATCTGGATGTCGCAAATTTTGAAAGGTAGCAAGAGGAGAAAGAAGATCTGAAGACACCTCTTAGGATCTTCCTAGAAGGCTCTTCACGCCAAAAGAGATGAAGGACAATTCCTTCTTTGCCTCACACCCTCTCTTACTCTCTCTTGTTTTATCACACAAAAGCCAAAGACACATCTATGGCCGGGGGCCATGAGTCCCCTTCCTTTAATAAGTGATGCCCTAAGCATGAGATCAAGTCTAGATCGAAGTCCTAATCTTATCCAAAGGAGATCCCTTAATGAAGAAGGATTGGCACCTAAGCTGGTGCCCTCTCTCTATCTCATGCATGCACGCACGCAAGGAGGGGGCGCATAAAAACCAATGCCCCCTCCTCTTGGTCAGCCATCATGAGAGAGAGACCCAAGGCTTTGGGTCTCTAAGGACCAAATCCAAATCAGATTTGATTCAAATCTAATTTGAATCAGATTTGAACCAATTTTGAATAGAATGCTAACCCTAATTTGATTAGGATTCAGGTCTAAGTCTGACTTGGATTTTTGACTTGATTAAGCCCAAATAAATTAAGCTTAATTATATTAGATCTAATCTAAAATAATTAGCACTTGAATTCAATCTCTTATGAATCCCTTGGATCAAATATTCAATCATAATCATCCCTAAAATTAAACCTGCACCTCATATGCAGTGCTCGCTGGATATAGTCAACTATTTAATCCTATATAACCTCTAATTTAAATCTTAATTAAGCTAATTTATTTATTCAAATAGGTCACATACTTTTAAATTAATCAATTAGACTATAGATCAATTCTTTCCTATATTGCATTACTTAGTACGTAACTCTATATTTCAAATACTAAGCCGGTAGCATAGGAATTATTTTCTATACTAATCGAAGTTACCATCTAGCAATGATTTTCAATGTCTGAATAGGTTGAATATTTAAAAAGCAATATTCAAGAATCTCAATATATGGTTATCGCATAATTCATTTCATTGACCTCAAATGCTCAGGATGACTTAGGATTTATTGTCAACCATAAATAAGTCATCCATATTGCATTTTAATCTTTCAAATCCATCACATGAATTATCTTGATTAAGATTTTATTAAATTAAAATATAATGATACATTATCTCCAGTAGTCTAGAGGGTTCAATCCTATCTTGACTTACATACAGACTTTGCAAGCACTTGATAGTACCTAGTAGCCTTCCTGTAGGAAAAACTAGGGTTTACATGCATATATTTTAAAACTTTTTCAAAATTATGTGCAGCAAAAGTCAAAAATTAATCAAATTAATTTATAAAATATTTAATAAATTCCTAGATCTAGGATCTTATGGCATGAATTATGCATACATTAAATCTAAAAATTAAATATGAAATAAAAAATGTTGATCATATCAACATCAAACAGATCTAGATCTAATCTAGACAAATATCGAGATTGTATCTCAATACCTTGCCAAACTGGAGGGATAGGTACCACCAATCCTTGACGATAGGATGGTGTTTAAAGGTATAATAACTACAGAATAAGAAAATGGTTGGATGAACTTCAGTCGAGATGCAAATGAAAAGAAAATCTATGATGAACCTAAAAGAATTTGGGACCATGGAAGCAAGAAAAATATCTAGAAATCAAGAAAAAGTTATAACGAAAGAAGAAATCAAAAAATGAAGTCCAGCATGAAGAGCTTCAGTATACAAATAGAAGTGACCTAGGGGAGGAGCACAAGCTCGGTCGCTCGGCCCAGGAAGCTCCAATTCATACTCTAAAGGCATCCCGTACTGGATCATTATTAGAGAAAGATCTTTGGAGCATAGAGAGCAAGGGATGGTTTTGGATATGAAAATTAGACGACGTACTATCCTAAGTTTGGCTTCTACCCTAGAGTTGGGATCTTGGAAGTTCAGGTCAGTCGAGCTCCTAGAACTAGTAGACTAAAATACCTTCAAAGACATTTGGATCAAAATAAATCTAAAAAATCTCCAAAAAATTAAGAAAAAAAGATAGTGAAATCTCGAAGAGGAAGAACAGTGAAATCCACCTCGAAAATCCAAAAAAGATATAAAACCCAAGTGAAAAATGGAGAAACCAAAGGAAAAAGAGATGAGCAACTAATCCATTTCGGACGAGGAACATGGAAGAATGATTGGAAAGGTGGGAGATGGTCGAGGGAGACGTCAATGGCCAAAAAATTGCAGCATGGGGAGAATAGGATGTTCGGAGGAGGTGAAGAGCGAAGGAAGAAGAAAGAAGGCTCAGACAAAAATGAAAGGTTGGAAGAGGAGAAAGGGTTTAAATAGCAGGGATAAGCTAGAGGCAGTTATGATTACAGACCATTATCTGCCAGTTCCAATCTACCATGTGTCCCATCCATCATGCTCACCCTCGATGCTTGATAGAGCAATAATTATGTCGTACATGAAGCTCCACGCTGGATGAGTTTTCAAAGAAATGTCTTTTCAAGTCTTTCATCTATTAAGAAGCTTCACCACCAGAGGAAAAAGCCAAGATTTTTTCATTGCCCAAGAGCGAAAAAGCGGCAAAGAACTTTGGCCACTATAATTTTTGTACTCCCTTCATTCAAAATTTAAACTCGAAAGGAAGAAGACAAGTGTTGGGGATAAAATAACCTCCATCGAAGTCCTTGGTAGCCGACCTCCATTCTATGAAATTTGTCAATCTTCTGAGCAACAATTCTATACTGCAAAACTTATCAAAAGTATACTAAAGTCCGACAGGACAAACTTGGGTAATAAAGAGAAGTGCCATTTTATTAACTTTGCTTCTTGACCCAAGATGAATAATATGATCTTTGGTATCGAGGTCCCAACCCGTTCGACCCTGGTGAACAGCAGATTTTGGGGATAGTCAACTCTCTCTATTACAAATGATGGACTTCTCTCAGTCGAACTTCTTCTAGCTATGCTGCCTCCAGTACCACTCCTGCCATCCGAACTCCTTCTAGCCATGCTCTCTCCAGTAGCACTCCTGCCATCCGAATTTCTTCCAGCCGTGCTCTCTCCAGTCATGCCCCTACCATCCATACTCCTTCCAGCCACGCTCACTCCAGTCACGCTCCTACCATCTGAACTCCGTCCAGCCGCACTCTTTTCAGTCATGCTTCTTCTAATCGGACTCTTTTTAGTCGGATTCCTTTAAAGAAAATTATTCTTGATTAGCCAACCAAACTTCTTCAGATCATCGAAGGAAGCACCAATAGATTATAATCAGCCCCATCAGGTCTAGTTCATCCTTGCCACTTAACGGTCAATCTTCAAGTTCGATCGACCTCGAGTTCTTCATCCTGATACACACCATGGCATCACCTAGCCCTGATACCATATTTCAGAAGCCCATGATCTTTAGCATAGACCTAAAAAGATCTTTGACATTCTATAAGGACAGCAAACCACCAATCTACCAATCTAAATCTATGATGGGGCACCTCCCTTCTTGGGGTTGAGGGAGGCGCCCCTCTTAGGGTGGCAACTCTAGAGAAAAGAGAGAAGAGAGATTGAGGGAGAAAATATTTGTATTCAATCTATGTTTTAAAATTCTAATACAACCTATGGATTTATACATAGCTATTAGGCCCAACCAAAAACTCTTCTGACTAACCTAATACATGAAAGTACTCACCAAGCCCATGTATACCCATATCTCCTATGCTCTTATTCTCTGAATCTAAATTCGATCCATACATGAGTTAGTCACCTTAAGACCTTATTGGACCAAGCCTTAAGATCCCAAACAAAAAATCTCATCTAATTCTATTCACCACCATCGAGCCAACTCTCTCAGGAGTCAAGCTGGCTCAACTGCATCTCGCTCAAACCCTATCTTCTGTCTGCCTAAGATAGCTAGCTCAGTTGTGCCCCAAGCTAGCTCGACCTCAGCCCGACCCAGCTTGACTACGTATTCAAGCTAGCTCGCTTATGTGCCAGTCCCTATCTTGGTTGATTCTTTTTCTTAGATTTGGTCTTTTGCTCTACCTTGTGTTCCAGATCTTCGAAGTACCTACCAAGCCCCTCAAGATCCTCATATCTAAACCTCAAGTTTCGTGTAGGGTTGCACACCGCCTTCATTTAGGATAACTTCTGTCCTAGCCCTAGGACCACACCTATCCTAGTCTCTCGGAGCCAGCATCTGAAGGAACCAGATCTAGGGTTTCACAGATAGATCTTAAAATTTTTTCAGGATCTTGCAATGGAAGACTTAAATAAATCTAAAATTTATTTAAATAACCATGTAAACACCTAGATCCTAGATCAATTACATGATTAAGGTATTTTATTAAATCAAAAATTAAAATTAAATAAGAAAGAAAAAGATTGATCAAATCAACCTAGATTTATACTACATCAAATGTAGGTATGAAGTTTATAGATTAGATCTATTATCTAAGCAAATTTTGATGTTCTAACTTGTTGATCCAGACTTGAGGATCAAGTCATGAGCCGTGCATACGTCCAGCCTCTAAGAGTCGTCCATATGAGTCTACGATCTCTGATCTAAAGTTCGATGCAGCAAATCAGCATAGTATGCTAATACTATGCTGATCCTTCTTCGACGGTCGATCGATGCTTCCTTCTTTGAAACATGGACTCTCCAAAATATGAAAAGAAAGATGAGAGTTTTTTGATTTGAGACTCTCTCAAAAGAACTCAAAAGAAAGGAAGAGATATTGAAAATAAAATAGCTCTAGAAGAAGACCCTCTTCTTCTTTTCTTTTCTCTCACCTAGACACCTAGTTTGGTGCCTATGGAACCCCCACGCCCAAGGATCCTCTTCCTCTGATTTTTGCACACCCCAAGCCTCTCCCAAAGCTCTATATTTTATAAAAAAATCAGAATAAAATTCATTCAATAAATAGAAAAAAAAAAGAGTTCAAGTTAGGTCAAATTCCTAGACTAGAAATATCCAAACATGGAAAGTTGTTGGGGCGCCCAACTCTTAGGCGCCTCCTCCATAATTTTTGATGTGGACCAGCAAGGGAGGGCACACAAAAAAAGAGATTATTTTCATAAAATAAGAGAAGAATTAATTAAAAGAGGGGGTAGCACTCAAGAGAAGATGTTTTGGTCAATAAGGATTCTATCTCATAGAATCCTAAGCAAAACCAATTCCTCCTTTGACTTGGTCTTCCACTTAACTTCCAAATATGACTTGGAGGAAGAGAGGAGGAGTGAAAATCAGAAAGAAAGATATTTTTTATAAAAAATACCTAAAAAATAGGTATGGAGGGCGTTGGGACCAAGGTGGCGCAAGGAGATAAGGAGTCCTAGTCACACTAGGACTCCTATTTTGACTTGGTCAAATAAGATCTTTTAATTAAATAAAATCAAGATTAAACCAACCCAATTAAATAAGACCCTAATACATTTAAGAACTTAATTAAATTAAATTAAATAATATTTAATTTTAATTTATTTTTTAATCAAATCAAAAAATTAGGTTAATCCAAGTCCTAGTTAGACTAGGACTAGCTCTTCCATGCACTTGGCTTATCTAATAAACCAATTGAACTTGATCCAATCAAGTCCAAACCAAATCTAATTAAATAATATTTAGTTAGATTAGTCTCAATCTATTGACTTAATCAAATTAAGTCAATTAGCAATCCAATTGCTAATCGATCTTCCTGCAATACTTGCACTAGGTTAAACATCAATCATATTGATTGTTTAACCCTAGAATGATTCTTAATTATTGATCAACCATTCGATCAGATCGTAAGCTCTAATGTATGTGACCTCATAGGTCCAAACCTAAGTCGGTAGCATATAAATAAATTTTTATACCAATTAAAATGACCATCTAGCAATGATATCCGACGGTCGGATAGGTCTAAGATGTAGAACACCATCCTTAGAACCCATGCGGATATAGTTTCCATATAATTCATCCCCTTGATCATAATGCTCATAGGACACATCAAAGTTCAACTATCAACTCTGATCAGGTTGTCCACATTATATTTCAAAATACCAAATCCATCTGATAGATTATCCTAGCCAAGGATCTGCTATATTGAAATACAGTAATATATTCTTTTCCAACTCTTGGAGTGGTCAATTCTATCTTGATCACACTCCGACTTTGCAAGTACTTGACTGTGCCCAGAAGTCTTCCGTTGCTAAATTAGAAATTCAGTTAGTTCAGTACCAAAACATAATGAGTTGCTTGCAAGTCACTGAGATGATCTCAGGTCTAAGGGATACTTATACCTATATCCTATCAGAGATATTTTCGATAAAAAATGCTCTAAAGTTGGTCATGTTCAATGATGATGTATCCATACATCTCATCTGTATGCCATACCAGTGTCTCCACATACCTTGGCTAAGAGAACAACCAACCTATATGGCATATAGCGACCTATGTCGATAGATGCTGTCGTCCTAATTAACAGCCTATCATTTGGTCGTAAATAAATTTTAGACTAATTGATAAATCTTCTCTTTATCGAAACTAAATAGTCCTAAGGACTTCATCATAATAATGGAGTTCATTAGAAGATGTAAACTTATGATGAAAAAAGATGTCAAAATATTTTTTATTAATTAATAAATCAATTATAATATCTTAACCATCAACAGACTGATGATTGACTTTAGAACATAATTTTCAACAACTTCCACTTATCCTAAAGCCACTCGGCATAGTATATAATACCCATCTTCGACTTATGATTGTCGAACTCCTTGATAGTCAGGGCTTTAGTAAAGGGGTTGGCTAGATTCTCCTTTCTATCGATCTTCTGAAGATCGATGTCACCACGATCCATGATCTCACAGACTAAATGAAAGCGATGCAGAATGTGCTTTGTTCACTGGTGTGCTTTCGATTTCTTTGCTTGAGCTATGGTGCCAGTGCTGTCGCAGTAGAGCAGGATTGGACCATCAATAAAGGGTGCTACTCTGAGCTTGGTGATGAACTTCCTCAGTCACATAGCTTTTTTTGCTGCATCTGATATTGCCATGTACTTTGCTTCGCAAATAGAGTCAGCCACTATATGCTGCTTGAAATTTTTTCAGCAGATGGCTCCACCATTTAGAGTAAAGATATACTCCAACATTCTTTTACTGTCATCATGGTCAGATTGAAAGCTAGAGTCTGTAAACCCCACAAGCTTTAGATATGACTCGCTATAAACCAAACATTGATTTTTAGTATTTTTCAAATACTTAAGGATGGTTTTAACCACCTTCCAGTGATTTTCTCTAGGGTCAAACTAGTATCTACTCACCACTCCTAGTGAGTATATCATGTCTAGTCTCGTACATGTCATTGCATACATAATAGATCCCACTGCCGAAGTATATAGAATTTTACTCATACGCTCTCTCTCTCTTCAGGAGTTGTTGGACAATCCTTCTTAGAGAGAGAAATTTCTTGGCCTATCGAAAGATAGCTCTTTTTGAAATTCTCCATGCTGAATCTCTTCAGCATAGTTTCAATATACGTGGACTGAGATATACCAAGCATCCTTTTAGTTCTATCCCCATAGATCTTCATCCTTAGGATGTAGGATACTTCACCCAAGTCCTTCATGAAGAACTGTGATGACAATCAGACTTTTATTCCTTATAGTGTGGGGATATCATTTTCGATTAAGAGAATGTCATTCATGTATAAAATAAGAAATACCACTACTGGACCATTTGCCCATTTGTAAATGCAGGGTTCCTCTCCGTTCTTAATGAAGCCATACGTTTTGATCACTTTATCAAAATGTATGTTCCAACTCCAAGATGCTTGCTTCAATCCATAAATGGATCTCTGAAGCTTGCATACTTTGGACTCATCTGTAAATGTGAATCCTTCAGGTTGTATCATATACACCTCTTCGGTCAGCTCTCCATTTAGGAAAGCTATCTTCACATTCGTCTGCCAGATGGGTAGCAATGGCAAACATGATCCGAATGGACTTCAGTATTGCCACAGGAAAGAATATTTCATCATAGTCAATACCATAACGTTTATGATATCCCTTGACAACCAGATGGGCTTTATAGATCTCCATCTTTTCGTCTGCACCCCTCTTTCTTTTGAAGACCCATTTACACCCAATGGATTTAACCCCTTTAGGTGGGTCAACTAATATCCATACATCATTGATCTTCATGGAATCCATTTTGGATCTCATGGCTTCTAGCCATTTCTCAAAGTCAGATATCTGCATCACATCCATATAAGTGATCGGATCCTCATCGTTCTTATCAAGTTTGATGGGATCATCATTCTGGACCAAGAATCCATAGTATCTATCCAGATGGTGGGGTACTCTATCGGATCGCTTTAATGGTGCGGGTTCACTAGGCTTTGGATCTGATCTAATCAAATCTAACTTAGGTTCAACATTCTTGTCGGACTTTCTACCTATTGAACTTCATTAAGTTCAACCTTAGAGGCAACAATTTTTCATCAAGAAACTTTTTTTCCAAAAAGATTGTCCTAAGGATGACGAACACCTTTTGTTCATCAGCATGATAGAAATAGTATCTTTTGGTCTCTTTTAGGTACCCTATGAATGTTCACTTATCAGACCTAGGTTCAAGTTTGTCTGTAACTAACCGTTTGACACAAGTTGGGCATCCCTAAATCCTAAGATGTGAAAGTGCTGGCTTACGCCCTGTCCATATCTCATATGGGGTTTTAATTACAAACTTACTTGGAACCCTATTTAATAGATAATAAGCCAATTCGAGTGCATATCCTTAGAAGGATATTGATAAGTTGACAAATTCCATCATAGATCAGACCATGTCTAATAGAGTTTGATTCCTCCTTTCAGACACACAATTATGCTGTGGTGTTCCAGGAGAAGTCCATTAGGAAAGAATTCCATTCTCTCCTAGATATGTGAGAAACTCACCAGAAAAGTATTCTCCTCCTCGATCAGATCGAAGAGTTTTAATACTCTTTTTAGTTTATTTTTCTACTTTACTTCGAAATCGTTTGAACATTTTAAAAGAATCCTACTTATGTTTCATCAACTAGACATATCCATATCTAGATAGATCATTTATGAAAATGATGAAGTAGACATATCCATCTCTGGCACTTGTACTCATTGGTCCACATACATCAGTATGTACTAGACCTAAGAGCTCATTGGCTCTCTCACCTTTTTCAGTGAAAGGTGACTTGATCATTTTACCAAGAAGATAAGACTCACAGATTGAAAGTGATTCATAATCATTAAGTTCGAGGATTCCCTCCTGAGTCAACATGTTTATTTTATTCTTGTTTATATGACCTAGCCTACAGTGCCATAAGTAGATATCTGATACACTATCCAATCTAGGATGCTTGCCCGTAGAATAGACTATATTAACGGGTTGTGATAATATATACATCATTGTTCAATTATCCATAGAAAGCAGTAACACCATTCATAATGACATTACAAACTCATTTTTTTATTAAAATTTTATAATTATTCATGGCCAAAAAGCCTGCAAAAATGATATTTAAAATAAAACTAGGACAGAAATGACAATCACTAAGAATAATGGTATGAGATTCAAATACAAGTTTTAAAATTTCTAAAGCTAAAACTGGAACTGGTCTTCCATCTCCAACGTTTAGGAATCTCTCATCTTGCTTGAATCTTCTACTAACCTGCAACCTCTACAATGAATTAAAAATATGGTAAGGGCTATCGATATCTAATATTTAGTTAGTAATATCATAAATAGAGAAATTGCAAGAAGTTATCATATAAATTACCTTGCCCAGTAACAGCTTGCTTCTTTCTCTGCCTGTTCAGATCCAGGGAGGCAATGTACTGAGGATAGTTTCTCTTCCAGTGCCTCCGCTTCTTGCAAAAGAAGCATTTGGCTTGACTCTTATCGGGCTTGGTCTTTAGGGTCTAAGCCTGCACAGGTGTCCTAGCATGAACATGCACCTTCTTGGCTTTCTTCTTCTTGTTCTTCTTCTCTTTTCCAAAGGATCGAGAACGAGAAGATGAACCTTCCACTAAGTTCATCGATTCCTTATGGAGTTGATGATCCTTCTCAAAGTTCTGAAGTAACCCCAGTAACCCATGGTAGTCCACTTTAGGCTTTGACATTCTATATTGTATAAGGAATGGAAGATAAGACTTGGGCAGCGAGTTCAGTATTGCATTTTTCTCAAGTTGTTTGTGGAATGGAAGATAAGCTTATTCAAGCGCTCTATCAACTGGATCATGTATAATACATGATCAGTGACAGAGGCACCATCCTGTATTCTGGCATTGAAGATGGCACAACTAGTCTTGTGCCTCTCAACATCATCGAGTGTGCCAAAATAATCCTCCAACACTTGGAGCATTTCATTTGGTTGAGCTGTCTCAAACTTGCGACTGAACTCGTCGCTCATCACAGCTAGCATAATGCAGCGCACCATGGTTTGATCACCGAGCCACTTCTAATAAGTGTCTCTAATTATTCCACGTGCATTGGCAACTGGCTCCTCAAGTGCAGGATCCATTAGCACATATAGGATCCATTCATGCTCCAAGACAATCTTTACTTTTGGTACCAGCTATCGAAGTTGGGTTCCACCAACTTATCATTGTCCAACAATGATCAGAGTGATAGAGAAGTGGCCATGTTTGCACAAAAAAAATTAAAATCTAATTAGTAATTGATTCATTAAATCTAAAAATTTGAATTTTAATCAAAAGATTTCTTCCACTATTTTATTCGAATTAGTAGCTTCTACCTCCAATTTAAGAAATTATTCTAATTTCTTAGTGGATACTAGAATCCACATGGACTGTACACAAGCCCAACTTTGGTTGATCCACCCATGTACATTTAAGGATAGGTTCATAACCAATTATTTCTCTAAATAATTTTTAGAAATTAAATTTTGCCCCAGACCCTGATCAGTTGGCTTTGACCTTCTCAAAAAAGGGTCCAGTTAGGTCCAACCATTAACATGACATTACTTGGCCCATCCAACCAATGAATGATTAGGCCCAACTTTGGTTGGCCCACCTAACCACCATTTAGAAAGATGTATCCAAGGGATTATATAATGAATGATAATTCCATCAACTGATAAGCACCAGGTCTTTGGGCCTCCAATGATTATCTAATTGATGGACCAATTATCATCCACTTTAATGGGAGGATATGATCCAGTTATCATATAACTATTTTATTTTAAGAACCTAATAATTTTAGATGATTTATTTATAAAAGTGAGTAGGTCAAATTAACCAGCTTGTCATGATCCTTTCACTAACTTCACCAAGTCAGCTTAAGGAAGATCATTAATAGGCTGATCTAGGAGCACCTAAATCAGTTAAACTGATTTACCTAGCTGACATGGGTTAGCTCGGATAGTCAAGCGATCCGATCAAAATATAATCTCGCTAAGAGGCCAGGTAAGTTCGATCAGTAGAAGGGTCCGCCAGGCTAGCCTTAGACATCATCGAAAATGGCCAGATAAATGGGTTGCCAATTAAAAACCACTGATCTAGTTTACCTTAGACACTAACTAGTTTAATTAATTTTAATTAGATCAACCTAACAGTTCGTGTTAGAGCACGTAGCCAAGAATCAAGTCCATTTTGGGTTTTGTTAAAGATATAGACTTGACCAACTACAATAATTGTAATTGATCTAGAGAATTCTTGACCTAATCTAAGATAATAATTAATTAGATTTAGTCAATTCTCTAATTAAGTCTATTCTTTAATCTAACCCTAGGTCTAATCCAATTAATGAACCTAATTCTCACTAACCCATTTAACCCAATGTATTATGATTTATGTCTTAGGATCTTCAATTCACAATCCTAAATCCTAATCAATCAACTTCTTAATTCTCAATTATGTTTTGGACTAAGGATTGGGGTTTGGCTTTTCGAAAATAATTTTATATTTATAAAATATTTTTATAACATAATTCTGTGAACCAAGTTACATGTTTGATTTTTAATCAATATGCAAGTAAAATAAACATAAAATTACTTTAGATCTAATCTAAATAGTTTCAATAATAATTGAAATAGTTTCAATAATAATCAATTATAAATCTTCCTAGATCAAATTTAACACATTTATAATTATTGAAATTAGATTAAAATACTTTTAATCAGATCATAAAATTTTTTAGATATAATCTAAAATTTTATGATTAATATTTTAGATCAGCACGTACTAGAATAACCTATTCACTATAAGGGATAAACCTTACAGCAAGACAACCTTATGGCAATCCGTGCAATCAAAAATATTTTATTTTTTTTAATTTTAGATTTAATAATTAGATTATAAATTAAATTTAATCTAAGAAATAATCTAAATATATATAAAAAATTATGTAATAAGAACCTAGGCTCTGATACCAATTAAAGGAACCAGATCTAGGGTTTCATAGGTAGATCTTGAAATTTTTTCAAGATCTTGCAGCAGAAGACTTAAATAAATCTAAAATTTATTTAAATAATTATGTAAATACCTAGATCTTAGATCTATTATATGATTAAGGTATGCTATTAAATCAAAAATTAAAATCAAATAAGAAAGAAAAAGATTGATCAAATCAACTTAGATCTACACTACATCAAATGCAGGTATGAAGTTTATAGATCAGATCTATTACTTGAGCAAGTTTAGACGTTCTAACTTACTGATCCAGGCTTGAGGATAAAGTCATGAGCAGCACAAGCATCCGATCTCTATGAGTCATCCACACGAGCCTATGATCTCTGATCTGAAGTCTGATGCAGGAAATCAGTATAGCATGCTAGTACTGTGTTGATCCTTATTCGACGATCGATACGATGCTCCCTTCTTCAAAATTTAGACTCTCCAAAATATGAGAAGGAAGATGAGAGTTTGTTGATCTGAGACTCTCTCAAAAAAACTCAAAAGAAAGAATGAGAGATTAAAAATAAAACAGCCCTAGAAGAAGACCCTCTTCTTCTTCTCTTTTCTATCACCTAGACACTTAGTTTGGTGCCTATGGAATCCCCACACCCAAGGACCCTCTTCCTTTGATTTTGCACACCCCAAACCTCTATATTCCATAAAAAAATTAGAATAAAATTTATCTAATAAATAGAAAAAAAGAAGAGTCCAAGTTAGGTCAAATTCCTAGACTAGGAATATCCAAAAATGGGAAGTTGTTGGAGTGCCCAACTCTTGGGCGCCTCCTCCATAATTTTTGGTGTGGACCAGCAAGGGAGGGCACATAAAAAAAAAGATTATTTTTATGAAATAAGAGAAGAATTAGTTAAAAGAGGGGGTGGCACTTAAGGGAAGATGTTTTGGTCAACAAAGATTCTATTTCATAGAATCCTAAACAAAATCAATTCCTCCTTTGACTTGGTCTTCCACCTAACTTCCAAATATGACTTGGAGGGAGAGAGGGAGCATGAAAATCAGAAAGAAAGGAATTTTTCATAAAAAATATCTAAAAAATAGGTATAGGGGGCGTTGGGACCAAGGTGGCGCAAGGAGATAGGGAGTCCTAGTCACACTAGGACTCCTATTTTGACTTGATCAAACAAGATCTTTTAACCAAATAAAATTAAGATTAAATCAACCCAATTAAATAAGACCCTAACCCATTTAAGAACTTAATTAAATTAAATTAAATCAAATTTAATTTTAATTTATTTTCTAATCAAATTAGGAAATTGGGTTAATTCGAGTCCTAGTTAGACTAGTACTAGTTCTTCCTTGCACTTGACTTATCCAATAAACCAATTGAACTTGATCCAATCAAGCCCAAACTAAATCTAATTAAATTATATTTAATTAAACTTAATCTCAGCCTATTGGCTTAATCAAATTAAATTAATTAATAATCCAATTGCTAATCGATCTTTCTGCAACACTTGCACTAGGTTAAATACCAATCATATTGATTGTTTAACCCTAGAACGATTCTTAATCGTTGATCAACCATCCGGTTAGATCATAAGCTCTATTGTGTGTAACCTCATAGGTCCGAATCTAAGTCAATAGCACAAAAATAAATTTTTGTATCAATCAAAGTAATCGTCTAGCAATGATATCCGACGGTCGGATAGGTCAAAGGTGAGAACACCATCCGTAGAACCCATGCAGATATAGTTTCCATATAATTCATCTCCTTGACCACAATGCTCGTAGGACACATCAAAGTTCAACTATCAACTTTGATCAGATTGTCCATATTATATTTCAAAATATCAAATCCATCTGATGGATTATCCTAGCCAAGATTTTGCTATATTGAAATACAGTGATACATTCTTCTCCAACTCTTGGAGTGGTCAATTCCATCTTGATCACACTCCAACTTTGTAAGTACTTGACTATGTCTAAAAGCCTTCCATTGCTGAATTAAAAATTTAGTTAGTCTGGTACCAAAGCACAATGAGTTGCTTGTAAGTCCTGAGGTGATCTCAGGTCTAAGGGATACTTATACCTATATTCCATTAGAGACATTCTCGACAGCAGAATGCTTTAGAGTTAGTCACGTTCAATGATAATGTACCCATACATCTCACCTATATGCCATACTAGTATCTCCATATTAGATATATGTGCCCTAGAAGCCAGAATTGGCTGACACTTGTAATACACTTCTAGGGGCAAAATTATAATTTTAACTAAAATCAATAAATGGGTTATTTTCTATCATATATGTGTATTTAGTGTCTGTGATACATCCTTTGAGTTAATGGTAATGATAATTCATATTTTCAAGAGTTGAAAATTTAAGACATGAATAATCATTGTTAACTCATAAAATGCTCCCGACCATAGGATCATCACGAGGATGGTGATTGATCCGGAAGGTTGGTGTACAATCGCTTCTCTTTAGTAGATGAGTCTTGAGTCTATGGTGTGGAGACACCGGAGCGAGAGTATAGATACTCGTTAGAGAACGAGGGCACTGAGCGTGACCACCTCGAGTAGTCATTAGGGAGTCTACCTTCTCGTCAATGACTGACTCGATGCTGCAGTAGTGTGTCTGGTTCTTTGACCTGAGGTGCATCGACAGTTCACCTTGAGGGTGTTATAGTTTGACTACACCATTACTCGGTCTCCTAGCCATATGGAACCCTGAGGTGTATGTTGGCTATAGCATGTTCATTGTAGGAACTGGATGCATCAAGATGGAATCTATCTACCTCGGTGGTAGAGGAGCAGCCCTATGATGATCATGAGAATCAAGTCCAGAAATCCATGGCCATGGTAGAGTGAAATAATAGAAAGAGTTTCTATTTAGATTTTCACATCGGACTCGAATCGAATGATTACATCATATGACAGAAACTAGGGTTTGACGAGTTCACCTTAACCCTAATCTGATCGGGGCTCAAGATAGAAGAACTTAATCACACAGGTAGCTGCACCAAGAGGTTCGCATTCAGCTCTGATGGGTTGCCACCATATACTGCTAGGTGTCACTGGTGGATTTTGGGAGCAATTAGAATGATTTAGATGATCGATCATTCTAGCTGTTCGAATCAGAAGAGTTCTGATCCATCGAAAGGAGTTTCGATGATGTCGATGATAGAGATCATGACATATCCCATTACCATACAGAACTGAACCTAACTGGGTCACACAAACAAGGGTTTGAATCTGGTGATCATCAATTGAACTGATCTAGTTCAATTGATCTGAATGAGATTCAATTAGGTTCAAGAAAATCGTGCTAGCACTCGATTGAACCTAACGTTCTTCTTTTACTATCATAAATAAGTTGTCCTGACTGAGCCAAAGGAGTTTGTGCTCAATTAGAGGCCTTCATATGGTCTGACTGGAGGTTGTCCAAGTCAGAAAAGGTTGTCTTATTTTGTAAGACATTACCTGCCATTTTTGGTCACCTGCCATTTCTTGTTCTTTGACTTTGGTCAAAAGTCTACCTTTGACTGGTCAAATGTTGACCATTGACACTTTGACTTTTGACCACATGTCATGCACCTATTGGAGAGCTGGTGGGGGCCTGTCCCCCTACCAGAACCTGGCAAGGAGGAGGGCGCACGCCACCCTTGGCGTGTGCCCAAGTTGGAGGCGCCTAGGAGTCCCTGTTGGACAGGGACTCCATCTCCTTTTTGGATTCCAATTAGAGTTCTCCTAAGAACCAACTTTGACTGGATCTTAGGCACCCTCTAAGGAGGAATCCAGGGGACTCTATTCCCACCAATCAGATTTAGATCTGATTTCACAAAGGATTGTGATTGGTTGGGAAGAAGAGGAGTTGGATCACAGTTAGTCTATAAATAAGACCCTGCGCCCAACTCAAGATTGATTGAATCAAATTCCCCATGCCCCAAGGCTGCCTCTCCCCTCCTTCCTCCATGCCAAAACCACCTTCTCCCTCTCCTCTCCACATCCAAAAGGAGTTTTGGATTCTTGGTTGGTGCGATCCAGATCAAGAGAAAGGCGATCAAAAGCTAGAAGGCTGCGCTGCTGCAAAGGACACGACTGCTGATCTTCAAAAGGAGTTTTGAAGATCCTCCAGATCAGATCCAGATCTAATTTTTGGAGATGTGATAGAGAAGAAGAGGATCTCCTAGATCCAACCTGAGTGGATATCGAGGTAGAGGCCAGGCACTTGCGTGGCTAGATCCAGAACCTTCCGCTGCTTACAGGATCATCAACGGGTAATAGGATTACCCAAATCAAGGATAAATTAAATTTGATTTAATTTATCTTAATTTTATTTTATTTATTAAAATAATAAAGAATTAGATCTAAAATATCTCAGATCTAATCTAGATCAAAGAGAAAAATTTTTGAAATATATCTCTTGATCTGATCAGATCTGAACGAACCTGGATCCGAAAAATCAGGATTTTCCCTTCAACTGGTATCAGAGCCAAGGTTCTAAAAGTATTTAGATCTAATTTTAAATTTATTTTAATTAAAAAATAAGTAATTTTAGATGTCACATGAGATGTGATCAGATCTAAAATCAGAAAAAATTAAAATTAAATGATTTGGATCTAAGATTAGAAAATATGCATGACTAGTTCTAAAATAGAATAGTTCTATAGAATAGTCTTGCATGTTTTTGATTTAATTCTGATTAAATCATATTTTAGATCTATTTATTTACTATTTTTTGATATTATAATTATTATAATAACATCTAAAAAATAGTAAATAAAAATTATTTAATTTTAAACATCATATGAGATATGATTGATGCATGTCTAGACTAGTTGTAGAATAGTTCTACATAATTATCTAGATTAGAATTTATTTTGATTAGATCAATTTAAATCTAATTTTTTAGATTATTATGAGATAATTTAGATCTGAAAAATATGCATGATTCGATACATGAGATGTATGCAAAATATGCCATGATTAGATCTAATTTGTATATGAGATATATGATATAGATCTAAAACTATTTTGTAGTATTGCATGTTCCTGATTAAGGCGTTCCTCTTGGCCGTCCGATCATAAGAACGAAGAAGGGTTTAAAGGCCCTCTCTTCCCATTCGATGGGGTGTTCTTATGATGTGTAGGGGTGCTGCGTGTTCGTCCTTAATCAGAAATCCAAAACTTACTTTCTGCAAAACCCTAGATCCTGAAACCCTAGGATTTATTGTGCATATTTTGTTTATGAACCCTACTTAATTAAAAATTAAGATTATGGAATATTAATTAGGTCTAAAATTGAGAATTTTCAGATCTAAGACATATTCATAATACTGGGTTCGGGCTTGGGTAGCTCAATTAGGTCTAAGCGGTTGATCAAACCGAATCAAGAGTTGGTTAGATGGGATCAACAATGCTTAAATTGACCAGCCTAATAGGATTAAGTCTGGGTCAAGATCGAGTCACGATCAAGCAAGACCTAATTAGGCTCAGAGGTTAGAGTCTGGATTGTAGGCTAACCCAATTGGTTCTGGACTCAATAATTTGGTGTCTAAGGTAAGTTTGGCACATACGACCGACTGGATTTTTAATTGGAAGCTACTCGACCTGAATGCGTTCTTGTACGAGTTAATGGCATATTCCTTCCACCGATCTCACTTACCTGGCCATATCTGTTGACACAGTTCTGATCTGAGGTGGTCAATAATCCGAGCTAACCCATGCCACTAGGTTAGTCATAATTGTTATGACTATGACAAGTCTAGTTTAATGAGACCTGAATCAATTCTCCCTAAGAAAAGATTAAGTCTGAGGTCTTCCACCATTGTAGATGTGCGGGCCCTTCCCGGGGTTGATTGTTCTCGGCTGGATACAGTGGCTCAGTTGCACCGAGAAGATGCAACCATGTCTATTAGGCATTGGATGCTATGGGCTGGAGGATGAGTTGGGCTCAATATTCTTGGATACGGTGAGAGACTCAATTAGGAACCCAGTCTATGCAAATGGTGGGTCTGACTTAACTAAGGAGTGGATCAATATTTTCGGATACGGTGAGATTCATGAATTAGAGACCAAGTTTGGGTGCACCATGATTAGAGAATCATTGAACAAGAGTTGTTCACTCATTGGCTAACCCATCACCAATAACTGTTAGGTGAGGTGATGAGTCAGTTGGTGAGACCGCACCACCCACTAGAAATCATTAATCGTGGAGATTTTTCGCATCTCTACAGAGGGAGTGTAGGGATCCGAGAAAATAGTGGGAGCTAATTTTGTTTAAAAATAAAATTCCTAAATAAATTGGTCAAGTCATAATTACAGTATCTAACTAGAATCTTTGACTCTCTACAGGAAAATGTCTGCGTCCAACCCATTGGCACGTATCCTGGACACACATAGACTGACCGGACCCAATTATAAAGATTGGCTCAGGAAACTACAAAATATATTTTGGGTTTCTGAGAAGTTAACCCATGTTTTGGACCAGGACCCTCCCACCTTACCAGCCCGTCCATCCTGTTGAACAGAGAGCATCTCTGGAAAAATGGATAGACGAAGATAATAAGGCCAGATATTACATGTTGGGCTCGATGTCTGATGAGCTCCAGCGCCAACATGAAGATATCGGGACTGCTCGCCAAATGTTGGCTCACCTGCAGGAGATGTTTGGTGAACAGAGTCGCGCAGCCAAATATCAAGTCACGAAATAACTTTTTAAGGCTAAGATGCGTGATGGGCAGTCAGTCCAAGATCACTGTCTGACAATGATCAAGGACATGGAAGAGCTTGAGAAGCTCGGTGTGAAGTTAGACTTGGACCTGCAGAACGATATTATTCTGCAATCCTTGACTGATGCATATGGGCAATTCATCATGAATTACCACATGCATAAACTTCAAAATTTCCTTGGCCGAATTAATGAATATGCTGGTTACCGCTGAGCTTTCTATGAAAGGTTCTAAAGGCTCAGTTCTTGCTATGGAACGGACTTCTTCCAAAAGAAAGTCTTATGGAAAGAAAAAGAAGTCTGCAAAAAAGCAGAAGGTGGAAGGAGCAAAGAAGAAGAAGGCAGAGCCGAAGATGAAAGCCGCTGTCAAAGGAAAGTATTTTCCATTGCAACAGCGACGGCCATTGGAAAGCGGAACTGCCCTACTTACCTGGCCACCCTGAAGAACAAGAAGGAAGGTCCTTCTGGAGGTATGCTCGTTATTGAGTCTAACCTTACGGATTTCTTCTGCATCCAGTTGGGTGCTTGACTCTGGTTCTAGTGCTCATCTGTGCACTTCCATGCAGGGTCTTGAGGATAGCAGGAGGCTGAGGGATGGAGACATGATCCTATACGCATCGGTAATGGAGCAAGAGTTGCTGCAGTAGCCGTGGGAACATACCCTCTTCGATTACCATCTGGTTTAGACTTAGTTTTGAAAGACTGTTATTATGTGCCTGCAGCTAGCAGGAAATTTGATTTCTGTTTCATGCTTAGCACTAAGAAGGCTATGTGATTACCTTCTTTAAGGACCATTGTAACATTCTTTATGAAAGAAATAAAATTGCAAATGGTTTCCTTATTAATGGTCTTTATCAGCTACATATTGATGTACCTGTTCTAACTATCGAGCAAAACGTGAATGCCAAACGACCTAGGGATAGTCCAAACGACAGATATCTATGGCACCTGAGATTAGGTCATATAGCAGAAGATAGGATCAACAAATTGGAGAAAAATGGGCTATTGAGTCCATTGACTTTCCGAGTCATATCCAACTTGTGAATCTTGTCTTCAAGGCAAAATGACTAAACTCCCTTTTGTTGGACATGGGGAGAGGGCCACAGATCTCCTTGCCCTAGTACATACTGATGTGTGCGGCCCATTTGATGTGCCGGCTAGAGGCAATTTTGTCTACTTCATTATCTTTACCGATGATCTGTCTAGGTATGGGTATGTGTATCTTATGAGACACAAGTCTGAAGCTTTTGAAAAGTTCAAAGAATTCAGACATGAAGTAGAAAAACAAACTGAAAAACCCATTAAGGTTCTTCGATCAGATCGAGGAGGTGAATACCTTAGCCGGGAATTCCTAGACTATCTAAAGAAAAATGGCATAGTCTCTCAATGGACTCCACCAGGAACACCTCAACTCAACGGGGTTTCAGAATGGAGAAATCGGACTCTATTGGATATGGTTCGATCCATGATGAGCTTCACAGACCTCCTGATTTTCTTTGGGGACACTCATTGTTAACTTCAATTTATCTACTGAATAGGGTTTTCCTCTAAAAACCGTTCCTACCACACCGTATGAGATATGGCACGGTAAGAAACCAAGTCTGAGTCATCTCAGAATTTGGGGTTGTCCGGCTCATGTCAAAAGACAACAAGCGGACAAGTTAGAGTTTAGGTCCTTTAGAGCTCGATTCATAGGATATCCTAAAGAGTCATTAGGATACTATTTCTACATTCCAGAAGACCACAATGTGATTGTGAGTCGACATGCCATCTTTCTTGAAAAATAGTTTATTCAAGATAGCGGCATTGGAAAGCAGATTCAAGCTTGATGAGAAAGTCTCACAAGTACAACGAGCTAAGGACCAATTGGAACCAAATCAGGTTGAGCCAATAAGAACACTACCTCCTCCACCTCGTAGATCGGAAAGAGTTTTCCGTCCCCCTGAAGAGATACTTAGGTATTATTTCAGAGGAAGTAGAGGAAAATGTTCCTCGTAGGTAATGGTGCTCATGGTGATGATCCCAAAACCTACAACGAGGCGATATCAGATATCGACTCCGAGAAATGGCTAGAGGCAATGCAGTCAGAAATTGACTCGATGCACTCAAACCAAGTCTGGACCTTGGTAGATCCACCAGAAGGTATAGTACCTATTGGGTGTAAATGGATCTTCAAGAGAAAGATTGGTGCAGATGGGAATGTGGAGACATTCAAGGCTAGACTAGTGGCAAAAGGTTATAGTCAACGCGAAGGCATTGACTATCAGGATACCTTTTTCCCAGTGGCTATGCTAAAATCCATCCGCACATTGCTTGCCGTTGCAGCCTATTTCGATTATGAAATATGGCAAATGGACGTGAAAACGGCATTCTTGAATGGATATCTTGAGGAAGATATCTATATGGAACAGCCGCTAGGTTTCACATCCAGTGATACTGATCACAAGGTTTGCAAGCTGCAAAGGTCCATATATGGACTTAAGCAAGCATCTCGGAGCTGGAACACTCATTTCAATGATGTGATCAAAATGTTTGGTTTCATCAAAAATGAAGAGGAACCATGTGTTTTCAAAAAGGTCAGTGGGAGCGCTGTTGTCTTCCTCGTATTGTACGTGGATGACATCCTCCTTATTGGGAATGATATTCCCATGATGACAACAGTCAAATTATGGTTGTCCAAGGAATTCTCCATGAAAGACCTAGGTGAAGCATCCTTTATTCTAGGAATTAAGGTCTATAGGGATAGACCGAATAGGATGCTAGGACTTTCACAGAAGATGTACATAGAGAAAGTACTAAAGAGGTTTAGTATGGAAAACTCTAAGAGGGGATTAATACCCTTCAGACATGGTATTCATCTTTCCAAGAAGATGTGCCCCAGCACACCTGAGGAAATAGAACGCATGAGCAAGATCCCTTATGCTTCTGCAATAGGGAGCCTCATGTATGCCATGCTATGTACACGACCTGATATAGCCCATGCTGTGAGTGTCACAAGCAGATATCAGTCAAATCCAGGTGAAGAACACTGGACTTCTGTGAAATGTATCCTTAAGTACTTGAGAAGAACTAAGGATATGATGTTGGTCTTTGGTAATGGAGAACTCCAAGTCCAGGGATACACAGACTCGGATTTCATGTCCGATATAGATGATCGAAAGTCGACATCTGGAGTCTGTTTGTGTGCAATGGTGGTGCTGTCAGCTGGAAGAGTTTCAAGCAAACTGTGATAGCAGATTCCACCATGGAAGCAGAATATATCGCTGCATCAGAGGCTGCGAAGGAAGCATTCTGGTATAAGAAGTTTGCTGCAGAAATTGGAGTAATGCCATCAGATGCCATTCCTCTATACTGCGACAACAATGGCGCCATAGCCCTTGCTAAGGAGCCGAGGTCTCACCAGAAATCCAAGCACATTGAGCGGCGATACCACCTCATCCGCGATTACCTCGAGAAGGGTTATGTCGAGGTCAAGAGAGTCAACTCCACAGATAATGTGGCAGACCCACTTACAAAGCCGTTGGGCCAGCAGAAGATCGAAGCCCACCTTGAGAAGATGGGACTTAGACTTGTAGCCAATTGGCTTTAGGACAAGTGGGAGATTGTTAGATATATGTGCCCTAGAAGCCAGAATTGGCTGACACTTGTAATACACTTCTAGGGGCAAAATTATAATTTTGACTAAAATCAATAAAATGGGTTATTTTCTATCACATATGTGTATTTAGTGTCTGTGATACATCCTTTGAGTTAATGGTAATGATAATTCATATTTTCAAGAGTTGAAAATTTAAGACATGAATAATCATTATTAACTCATAAAATGCTCCCGACCATAGGATCATCACGAGGATGGTGATTGATCCGGAAAGGTTGGTGTACAATCGCTTCTCTTTAGTAGATGAGTCTTGAGTCTACGGTGTGGAGACACCGGAGCGAGAGTACAGGTACTCGTTAGAGAACGAGGGCACTGAGCGTGACCACCTCGAGTAGTCATTAGGGAGTCTACCTTCTCGTCAATGACTGACTCGATGCTGCAGTAGTGTGTCTGGTTCTTTGACCTGAGGTGCATCGGCAGTTCACCTTGAGGGTGTTATAGTTTGACTACACCATTACTCGGATCTCCTAGCCATATGGAACCCTGAGGTGTATGTTGGCTATAGCATGTTCATTGTAGGAACTGGATGCATCAAGATGGAATCTATCTACCTCGGTGGTAGAGGAGCAGCCCTATGATGATCATGAGAATCAAGTCCAGAAGTCCATGGCCATGGCAGAGTGAAATAATAGAAAGAGTTTCTATTTAGATTTTCACATTCGGACTTGAATCGAATGATTACATCATATGACAGAGACTAGGGTTTGACGAGTTCACCTTAACCCTAATCTGATCGGGGCTCAAGATAGAAGAACTTAATCACACAGGTAGCTGCACCAAGAGGTTCGCATTCAGCTCTGATGGGTTGCCACCATATACTGCTAGGTGTCACTGGTGGATTTTGGGAGCAATTAGAATGATTTAGATGATCGATCATTCTAGCTGTTCGAATCAGAAGAGTTCTGATCCATCGAAAGGAGTTTCGATGATGTCGATGATAGAGATCATGACATATCCCATTACCATACAGAACTGAACCTAACTGGGTCACACAAACAAGGGTTTGAATCTGGTGATCATCAATTGAACTGATCCAGTTCAATTGATCTGAATGAGATTCAATTAGGTTCAAGAAAATCGTGCTAGCACTCGATTGAACCTAACGTTCTTCTTTTACTATCATAAATAAGTTGTCCTGACTGAGCCAAAGGAGTTTGTGCTCAATCAGAGGCCTTCATATGGTCTGACTGGAGGTTGTCCAAGTCAGAAAAGGTTGTCTTATTTTGTAAGACATTACCTGCCATTTTTGGTCACCTGCCATTTCTTGTTCTTTGACTTTGGTCAAAAGTCTACCTTTGACTGGTCAAATGTTGACCATTGACACTTTGACTTTTGACCACATGTCATGCACCTATTGGAGAGCTGGTGGGGGCCTGTCCCCCTGCCAGAACCTGGCAAGGAGGAGGGCGCACGCCACCCTTGGCGTGTGCCCAAGTTGGAGGCGCCCTAGGAGTCCCTTGTTGGACAAGGGACTCCATCTCCTTTTTGGATTCCAATTAGAGTTCTCCTAAGAACCAACTTTGACTGGTCTTAGGCGCCCTCTAAGGAGGAAATCCAGGGACTCTATTCCCACCAATCAGATTTAGATCTGATTTCACAAAGGGTTGTGATTGGTTGGGAAGAAGAGGAGTTGGATCACAGCTTAGTCTATAAATAAGACCCTGCGCCCAACTCAGAATGATTAAATCACAATTCCCATGCCCCAAGGCTGCCTCTCCCCTCCTTCCTCCATGCCAAACCACCTTCTCCCTCTCCTCTCCACGTCCAAAAGGAGTTTTGGACCTTGGTTGGTGCGATCCAGAGAGAGAAAGGCGACTGAAAGCTAGAAGGCTGCGCTGCTGCAAAGGACAACTGCTGATCTTCAAAAGGAGTTTTGAAGATCCTCCAGATCAGATCCAGATCTAATTTTTGGAGATGTGATAGAGAAGAAGAGGATCTCCAGATCCAGCCGAGTGGATATCGGTAGAGGCCAGGCACTTGCGTGGCTAGATCCAGAACCTTCCGCTGCTTACAGGATCATCAACGGGATAATAGGATTACCCAATCAAGGTAAATTAAATTTGATTTAATTTATCTTATTTTATTTTAATTTATTAAAATAATAAGAATCAGATCTAAAATATCCAGATCTGATTAGATCAAAGAGAAAAATTTTTGAAATATATCTCTTGATCTGATCAGATCTGAACGAACCTGGACGAAAAATCAGGATTTTCCTTCACTCTCCTTAGAGGACAATTATATCATATAGCGACCTATGCTCGATAGACGCTATCATCCTAATTAATAGCCTATCATTTGGTCGTGAATAAATTTAAGGACTGATAAATCCTCTCTTTATCGAAACTAAATAGTCCTAAGGACTTCATCACAATAATGGAGTTCATTAGAAGATGTAAACTTGTGATGAAAAAAGATGCCAAAATATTTTTTATAATTAATAAATCAATTACAATATCTCAACCATCAACAGACTGACGATTGGCTTTGGGTCATAATTCCCAATAGTACCCTTGGTTCTCCTATGGCCTTTCAAGGCTTGGGTGCACCACAAATCCTAACAATCTCCATCTTGGTGCCCCAAGCCTTAGCAAATTCTAGCAATGCTCTCTTGCATGATCCTATTATCACTGGGCACTTTGATAGCCTCTTGTGCAAACATCACCTCCGCTAATCCTCTTTAGTTGTTATACATCCTTGAGGCTTTTTGAATGACCGCCTCTACCACTGAAGATCTTGGCTTGCACCTATGCACCATTCTAAAAATTATAGGAATCCTTCTACTTGGTAGCTACATCAATTATTCTAGACTTTTCTTGAGATCCCATAGCATTCTTGTATCGGCACTCGCTACATACCATGACACAGTCTCCTCAAAATTTCACCAATCTTTGTCGCATGTGCCACTCCATCTGGAACTATGCATCTCCGATGTTGGTGCTAGGATATTGGTCCTCCTATACTCCTCCACTCTGAACTCAGTTTACATCTCCATCGGTGAAGCCACCTCTGCTCGGTACTCCATCTGAAATTGAAGTTCTCTTGATGCCGTAGAAGATCCTAACTCTATAATCGAGTCATCCGAGGCCAACCATCAATGCTGCACTAGTGGGCCTGCCGTTGCACCTCGATCACTATCGCTGTTCCTTCAAATCCTTCGCACTCCGTGGACCTCTTCGAAGCCATCTTGGATACCTATGCAACCCACGGGCACCTCTGAAATCCAAAAGCTCATCCAACTCTTTAAAATTAGTGACTAAACCTTAGAAAATTCTACCCTAGCCTTCTCTTCTTCTGCCCCTGCATCAGCCATCGCTTCAATTGTGCCTAAAGAAATTACAGCTTAAATCCCATCCTGGGATCAGACCTACCTATCTCATCTCGAGGCTCCTAAGACCCCCTGGCTCTTTCTGAGACTTGCTCCTGATCTTCTTGAGATATCTTCTGATACTCTCTACTGAGATACCTCCCTCTGTTGCTGCACCGCCAAGCCTCTCTCAGTTCGTGCCTTCAGGGAAGCACTACTGCAGCCCTCCAACGCTCCCTGCCTCGTCTCAACACTGCCTTATCATAGTTATCTAGGTTCTCTCTTGCTATACACAAACCATCCTCCACCTGAATCGTAACTATCCTTAGTGCTCTTGTAGAAGAAACCTAATCCAAGATCAGCCATCCAGCACTAACCTGCTGGACATTCATAGATCATCCATCTCCATCACCTCCAAAGCTTTGCAAATTCATGCTTTGGTCAAACTGCTGAATGCATGCCCGACTACTTCTCCCATCTTCCTACAATCGAAGGATGTATAGTCGCTTCTTTAGCTTTTCTTCGACAATTATCCCTTGGAAAACCTCACTTCATCCACCAAATAGCCCCACACTGCCCATCTTCCTAGAGAACCCTATCATCTATCATACACCTCGGTCTCTCCAACCAAGACCGATCAAAAAATCATGCATCCAAACCTTCTATCCTGGGAAAAAACTCTTCTTGTTAATTCTCTCACCCTCCATCTTCAACCCGCTACTTTCGGTTGGCCAAATCATAGTAATAACAAAGATAGATCCGAGATATATAGTGGAATACTTGTGCAGATTTCTGATTTCTTCTTGTGTAACTTTTCCTTTGCTTCTATGCACTATCATGCTCTGATACAAAATTATTGGTGCATCACCATGGCATCACCTAGCCCTGATATCATGTTGTGAAGTCCCTGATCTTTAGCATGGACCTGAGGAGACCTTTGACATTATCTAAGGACAGCAAACCATCAATCTACCAATCTAGATCTATGATGGGGCACCTTGCTCCTTGGACTTAAGGGAGGCGCCCCCTTTGGGGCAACAACTTTAGAGAGAAGAGAGAAGAGAGATTGAGCGAGAAAAGATCTATATTCAATCCACATTCTAAAATTCTAATACAATCTATGTATTTATACATAGCTATTAGGCCTGACCAAAAACTCTCCTGACTAACCTAATACATGAAAGTAGTCACCGAGCCCATGTACATCCATGTCTCCCATGCTCTCATTTTCTAGATCTAAACTCGATCCATACATGAGTTAGCCACCTTAAAATCTTATTAGACCTGACCTTAAGATCCCGAATAGAAAATCCCATCCAGTTCTGTTCGCCACCGTCGAGCTGGCTCTCTCAGGAGTCGAGCTGGTTTGACTGCATCTCGTCCAAATTCTATCTTCTATCTGCCTGAGACAGCCAACACGGCTATGCCCCAAGCCAGCTCGACCTCAGTCCAAGCTGGCTCGACTACATATTGGAGCCAACTCACCTATGTGCCAGCCCCTGTCTTGCCTGATTCTTTTTCTTGGGTTTGGCCCTTTGCTCCATCTTGTGTCTCAGATGTCTAGAGCACCTACCAAGCCCCTCAAGATCATCACAGCTGAACCTCGAGTCTCGTGCAGGGCTACATACCACTTTCACCTAGGACAACTCCTATCCTAGCCCTAGGACCACACCTATCCTAGTCTTCTGGAGCTAACACCCTAACTCCTCTTATGGTTTACTAAGGCTTGGGAGCACCGCAAATCCTAATAAAGTCTACATATGAGTGCAGAGGTTCTACCTAAACTCCTACTATGGATCTCCAACAAGTTAGCAAGTCATGATAAATGACAACCAACTCTCCATAACAAACTCCACGTGGCCCGAACAGTCCACTAGCAGGCAGTTACGACTATCACTATCAGTTTGTTACATGCTTCATCTATATAAAGGATCCTCCAGATACATATTCTCTCCTAAGCTCAAGCTCTTAGTTCTAACTCTGCTCATTTTCTTCTTAAACACTCCATTCTTATTGAGATGGAGAATTAACTTGACCGTCAGAGGGTCCTACCAAAGCCAACTTCGATTAAGACTTTATCTTGCAAGACTCATCAGCATCCACATCTCCAGTTCCGACAATCCCCAGCATTAGCATCATTTTCCGCACTAATAGGATACAAACAATATTATTATTAAATTTTTTCATTTGAAACTCTTGGATATTGGATATCGCCTGTGATTCTCATATCCACAAATCATTGCAGGGGTTGTAAAATGTTAGTGTTGAAGAAGGGTGACTTTGAGCTCTACGTCACTGAAGAAAAGTCCATCCAAGCGAAAGCTTTAGGGATAAATATCTTGAAGTTGCCTTCTGAAATGATCTTAAAGCTCATAAATTATTATCATATACCTAAGATCATTAGAAATATTATTTTTATACTTTTATTATTAAAATAAGGATATAAAATTGATGAAATGAGCAGTGGTTGCTCAATCAAATATTCTAATGAAATAATATGTTATGACATTTTTGACAATCATCTTTTGACTCTATCTTTGGATGATAATATTTTTCATAGTGATGAAAATAAAAAATAAAAAAAGAATAAATAAATGATACTTTACTTTGGCATTATCGACTTGGTCATATAAATAAAATAAGAATTAACAAGTTATACAAAGAAGAGTTCTTTGATCCTTATGATTATGAATCATTAAAAACTTATGAATCTTATGTTATGAAAAAAATGACCAAGACTAAATTTAGTAGACATGGAGAAAAGACAAGTGAGTTATTAGGACTTATACATATAGATGTATACGGTCCTATGACAAACGAAGCTAGAGGTAGATGTTGGGATAAACTATTCTCTCTCGGATCGACGTGGCCACTAGTGATTAGCTAAGCAACAAAGAAACAATCTTCTAGGATCAATGCGGAAGCAAAATAATGGATTCAAGAGAAAAGAGAGAAAGAGAGCACAAGAGTTTTTGGAGAGAAAAGAGCTTTATTCAATGAATTCAACATCATATACAATCTTGACCTATTTTTAGTATTTATACTTTACAAAAGGGTCAAGCCCTAAGCTCATAGAAAAACTCTCCAAAATCCAAACAATCCACATACACAAAATAAACCTGCAAAAATTAAGTCGGCCTAGTTTCAGACTAGGTCGGCTAACCTACAACTAGGTCGGCTCAATCTAAGACTGAGCTGATCTAGTTGTGTATCATGCCAATAGCTCAAAAATGCTATTTTTTATCTGAATTTTTTTCTAAGACATAGCCGATCCAGTCCTGGACTGAGTCGGCTCAGTCTCAGGATGAGCCAGTCTAGTTTCTGAACTTTATTATCCAAGCTGATTTCTCTTCCAACTTGTTCTCATCTTTTCATGACCTATCTTCTCATATTCTCAAGATTTGGTAGTGCCACTTTTAAGCTGACACCATCTTGATGCTTCCAAGTCTTTGTGAACTCATCTCTTCTCAACAAATCCATTCTTGCCACACACATCTAAAAGTTATCCCTGGAGAGTACCTTCATGAGTGCATCAGACTGATTCTCCTTAGTATGGATCTTCATCAGTTCCACTTCACCTTTCTCTACCAACTCTCTGATCCAGTGGTACCTCACGTCTATATACTTTGAGCACGTATGATAGACTGGGTTCTATGCCAATAATAGAGCACTCTGACTATCACTGAACAGTGTAACCTTGCTCTGCTCCACCCCCAACTCAACAATCAGCCTTCTAAACCAAAGGGCATCTTTTGTAGCCTCCGTTATTTCAATATACTCGGCCTTTATGGTAGACAAGATCGTAATTGACTGAAGGATTGATCTCCAAGACACCGATCCACCATACACGCAGAAGATGTATCCAATAGTAGACCTCCTTGTATCAAGATCACCTGCATAATTCGCATCTACAAACCCTTCTAGAGGACTCGAACCTCCTTCAAATCCTCCTGACTGTCCACCAAATTCCAAACCATAATCCCTTATTCCATGCAAATATCACAACATCCATTTCAATGCTTTCCAATATTTCTTCCTAGGGTTAGCCATGTATCTACTAACCATGCTCACCGCATGTGCTATATCTAGTCTACAGCATACCATAGTATATATCACACTGCCTATAATATTTATATAAGGGACTCTTTTCATGTATTCTCTCTCCTCTTCTAATTGGGGGCTTTATAACTTGGAGAGAGATATATGGCTCGATAATGGCATCTCTACAGGTTTGGCCTTCTCCATCCCAAACCTCTCCAAAACTTTTTGGACATATCTTTCTTATGATAAATGGAGTACTCCTTTGCACCTATCTCTACAAATCTCCATACAAAGGATTTTCTCAATCGAACCCAAATCCTTCATCTCAAACTCAGATGATAATGCCCTTTTTAGCCTTTTCATAGCTTCCATGCTTCTACTGGCTATAAGCATATCATTTACATATAGTAGCAGGTATAGAGCATCCTTCTTATCTACATCTTTGACATAGACACAGCAATCATGTTCACATCTACTAAAATTTAGGCTTAAAATAAAACTATCAAATCTTCGATACCACTGATGAAGGGACTGTTTTAAGCCATATAATGACCTTCTGAGTAAACACATCTTTTCTTCTTGTCCAATCTTTATGAAACCATCTGGTTGCTTCATGTAGATCCTTTCCTCTAATGTGCCATGAAGGAAAGCCATCTTCACATCTATCTATTCCAACTCCATATTGTACTGTGCCACTAGTGACAGCAAAATTTGAATAGATGTATGACACACCATAAGAAAAAAATTTTTAGCTAGTCAATCCCTTCTCTTTGTGAGTATCCCTTTGCTACTAGTCTTGCTTTGAATCTGACTCTACCTTATTCTAAAAATGCCTCTTTCTTTATGAACACCTACTTTGAGCCAATAGGTCGAGCACCTTCTGGAAGATCCACCAGCTTCCATATCTAATTCTTTTCAAGTGATTCTATCTCCTCCATCATGACCTACATCTATGAATCATGATCCTCACTCTCCATAGCCTCTACATAATTTTCTAGATCTCCATTAGTAGTGATGAGTGCATAGGAGATAACCTCATCAATGCCATATCTAACAGGTCTCCTGATAGTACGCTGGGATTTATGCAAAGCCACTTCCACTGGCACATCTCTACCTGATATTTATGGCTGATCCTGCACATCCATCTGAACTGCTGGCACTTCATGCCGATCTTCCATCTAAATATCTTTTCTCCTACCCAGCTCCACCTCAATAGAAACACTCCTATACGTGGATTCAGATTGCATGTCATTTATCTCAGACTGACCATTGCTGTTCACCTTTGTCTTTTCAGTTTCATCTATCTCAGACCTCCTCAAGATGCTCTTCTCATCAAAGATGACATCCCTGTTGATCACTAACTTCGATGCCTGAGAGTTCCACAGCAGGTACCCCTTGACTCCTTGTGAATATTCTATGAATGTCATCTTTCGAGATTTTAGGTCCAATTTGCTTCTCTTGATTTCCTCCACATGTGCATAGGTCAGATAATCGAAGATCTTCAGGTAGCCAAGCTTCATCTTTTTTTCCCTCTAGACCTCCTTTGGAATGCATCCATTCAGCTTACGATGTGGGGACCTGTTCACAAGAAAATAAGAAAAAATTAAGGCATCACCCCAAAAAGATTTTGAAAGTAATGTTTGTAGCCTCAAAGTTTGTGCCTTCTCGATCAATGTTCGATTCATTCTCTCCACGAACCATTCTACTGGGGAGTCATCTTCACCATGTAATAGTGTTTGATGCCATTTTTCTCACAGTACCTCTTGAACTCTAGGCTAGTATATTTTCCTCCATTGTCTGACCTTAGATACTTCACCTATCTCCTTGACTCCTCTACTTCAACTCTCCAAACTTTAAATTGGGCAAACATCTCTGATTTTTCTCTAATCAGATAAACTCACATTTTCCTGGAGAAATCATCAATGAAAGTGATAAAATACTTTGCCCCACCTCTAGCTGATATAGGATCTGGTCTCCACACATCCGAGTACACTAAATTCAGCACTCCTTCACTATGCTTGGTACTTCTAACAAACTTTATCCCATGCTATTTGCCAAAGATACACAACTCACATAAATCTATGCCCTCCTTCTTCAGAATTGGGATCATACATCTTCTGCTAAGTTCAGTAAGCCCACAATCACTCATATGATCCATCTGATAGTACCACCATCGATATAAAATCTGCTCCTCCTATGCCGCTGCTAGCACCTCTGCACTATCATTCACCACGAGCCTTCAATTCTGTAAAGATTGTTGCTTAATCTTCTACCTCTCATCACCACCAAAGCTCTCTTGAAAATTTTCGGACATCCACTCTCAACCTGACTACTAAAAGCATAACCCTACTCCTCCAAGTAGCCTAAAAAAATCAAATTTTTTTTCAACTCTAGTACATGCCTAATATTTGGTAATGTACGAATAATCTCGTCATACATCCTCACCCTGATAGAGCCAACCCCAGCAACTTTATGTGGATGATCATCTCCAAGGCTGACACTTCCACCATCGATCTTCTGGTAGGTAGCAAACTACTCCCGATAAGAAGTATAGTGGTGTGAGTATGCTGAATCTAATATCCACTTAGTATCACACTTTGTGGACCCATCTGATGCAACTAATAGATCTTCTCTACTGCTCACAGAAGCTGTATCATCTTTCTTACTAGTTTTCCCTTTTTCTGATCTCAAAAAGGGACAATCTCTCCTCAGGTATTCAGATTGATGACATTTATAACATTTCAATATCTTTCTCTGATCTCGAGACTTCGACCTATCCTTGGATTTTTCTCTTGCCTTCTCTTTTGATCTTTCCTATCTTTTATTCACATCCAAGATCTTAGACTTAGGGTCTTCCTTGTAGATCTTCTTTTTTTGCTCATTTGATTTGAGCACACCAACAAGCTCTTCAGAGTTTAGGGTGTCCTTTTCATAAACTAAAGTTATTATGAGACCATCATACGAACCTAGGAGAGAATATAATAGCAACAATGCTCGATCCTCCTCATCGATCTTCACATCCAAACTCATCACCTCAGAATATACTTGATTAAACCTTTGGATATGTGCAATAAGATCTCCACCTTCAGGCATCTTCAGACTCTACAACTATTTCTTTAACCATATCTTGTTCGTCATGTTTTTTTTCATGTATGTATTCTCCAGTCTCGTCCAGAGCTCCTTTGTTGTAGTCTCTATGCAAACCTTGGGCAAAACCTGATCGACCAAGCACATGTGGATTATGCGGAAAGTAATTTTTTTCAACTCTTTTCAATCTTTAGCACTAATCCTTTTCTACCTTTCTCTTATCAAGATCTTGTAGATCTTCTACTGAACCAACAAGTCCTTTACCCTTTGCTGCCATAGGGTAAAGTTTTTCTTACCATAGAACTTCTCAAAATTCATCTTGAATCCACTCGATCCTATGACTTCAAATAAGTCAAGAATAGATCCCTAACACCCTTCTTCGATCACACACCAGTAACACTATCATTCAAAGAAGATCTAAATGTCCTAGATCTTTTTTTCAACCATCTGTGTCACCGTCCGACTGTGTAACCAATCTCCACCTTAATCTAGAGACAAATAACAAAGAAATAAGAAGATTTTGGATAAAATCTGATGCAACAGATCCTGAATATAGTTACCCTAGATGTCTTCCATTCTTCCATGCAACATTGCTCTAATACCAATTATTGGGATAAACTATCCTCTCTCAGATCGGCGTGGCCACTAGTGATTAGCCAAGCAACAAGGAACAATCTCTTAGGATTAACGTGGAAGCAAAATAATGGATTCAAGAGAAAAGAGAGAAAGAGAGCACAAGAGTTTTTCGGAAGAAAGGAGCTTTATTCAATGAATTCAGCATCATATACAATCTTGATCTATTTTCAGTATTTATACTTTACAAAAGGGTCAAGCCCCAAGCTCATAGAAAAATTTTTTAAAATCCAAACAATCCACATATACAAAATAAATCCGTAACAATTGAGCCAGCCTAGTTTTAGATTGGATTGACTAAAACTGGTTCGACTAACCTATGACTAGGTCGGCTCAGTCTGAGACTGAGCCGACCCAATTATGTACCATGCAACTAGCTCAAAAATGCTGCTTTCAATTTGAATTTTCCTCTGAGATATAGTCAATCCAATCCTAGACTGAGCCACCCAGTTTCCAACTTAGCCGGCTCAATCCTAGGATGAGCCGACCTAGTTTTTGAACTTTACTATCCGAACTGATTTCTCTTTCAACTTGCTTCCATCTTTTCATGACCTATCTTCTCATATTTTTAAGACTTAGGAGCGTTACTTTTGAGCTCGCAGTAGATATTCTTAGTTTATCACATTCACTGATAATTTACTTAGGTTCGGATATATGTATCTTATGAAACACAAATCCAAAATCTTTGATAAATGTAAAGACCGTCAAAGTATGGTCGAGAAACAAACTAAAAAAAATATAAAAATTCTTGGATCAGATCAATGACAAGAATACTTATCCAATGAATTTTTAGACTATATTAAAGAAAAAGGAATTCTCTTTGAATGGACAACTTCTCATATACCATAATTAAATGGTATAGTAAAAAAGAGGAATCATACTTTATTAAATATGGTACGGTCTATGATGTGCTTTACAAAATTACCTATTTTCTTTTAGGGTTATGCCCTTGAGATTGCCATATATATCTTGAATAGAGTACCTTCTACATTTGTATCTAGCACTCCATATGAAATATGGAGAGGTAAAAAATCTAATCTTAAGTATCCTAAGATTTAGGATTGTCCAACATATATCAAAAAAAAATTTAGACATAAGCTAGATGCTAAAGCAGATAAATGTCTATTTATAGGATATCCTAAAGATAGTATGGGATATCTTTTCTATCATCCTACTGAACAAAAGATCTTTGTAAGTAGGCATGCCACTTTCATAAAGAAAGAGTTTATCCTAGAAAGAGGAAGTAGGAGAAATATTAAACTTAGTGAAGTTCAAAATAAATAAATAAAATTTTTTCAACCAAATAAGCACATAAATAAGGAAGAACCTGAACACATAACTTCTCTCCATAGGTCTGATAGAGTGCAAAATATACTTGTGAGGTATGGGTTCATTATTTAGAATATGAAGCCCAAATTATTGAAAATGATGAATCTCTGACCAATACGAAAGCTGTCATGAGTAAAAACTCAAACAAATGGTTGGAAGCTATAAAATTTGAGATGGACTCCATGTACACCAGAAAAAGTATGGATTATGGTTGATGCACCAGAGGGTGTAAATCCTACTAGATACAAATGGGTCTATAAGAAAAGATTGGAGCAAATGGCCAAGTTGAAACCTATAAAGCCAGATTGATGGCTAAGGGTTTTAGGCAAAAATAAGATATAGATCATGATGAAACATTCTCATCAGCTGCCATGCTCATATCTATTTAGATTATGCTTGCTATAGTAGCATACCATGATTATAAAATATGGCAAATGAATGTAAAGACCACCTTCCTTAATGGTTTTCTTAAGGAAGAGGTTTACATATCACAGCCAGAAGAATTTATCTCAAGTAAGAGACCAAATTAGGTATGCAAGCATAAAAAATTTATTTATGGGTTAAAGCAGGCTTTAAGGAGTTGGAACATCCATTTTGATGTTATAGTTAAAGAGTTTGGCTTCATCAAAAATGTGTATGAACCTTGTGTGTACAAAAAGACTAGTGGGGTGCCATAGTTTTCTTGGTTCTATATATGGATGACATACTTCTCATTAGGAATGATATCCCAATATTGCAATCAGTCAAATTATGGCTATCAAGTAAGTTTTTCATGAAAGATTTGGGAGAAGCATCCTATATACTTAGTATAAGTATCTATAGAGATAGATCTAAGAGGATGCTAGGCTTGTCCCAATCTAGGTGTATTGACTTGGTGCTGAAAAGGTTTAGTATGGATGGGAGTAAACGAGGTTACTTACCCATGAGTTAAGGCATACATCTTTCTAAAAGAATGTCTCTTAAGATATCTTAAAAGAAAAATAGAATGAGTTCTATTCCCTATGCTTTGATAGTAGGATTAATAATAATGTATGCTATGCTATGTGCTAGGCCTGATGTTGCTTATACCTTAAGCATAGCTAGTAAGTTTCAGGATGATCAAGAAGAGAATCATTGAAAAATAGTAAAAAATATTCTTAAGTACTTAAGAAGGACTAAGGATATTTTTTTGGTATATGATGGATCTGATCTTAAACTAGAAGAATATTCTAACTCTAGTTTTCAATCAGACCCAGATGATAGCAAATCTATTTTGGGTATGTCTTTATTCTAAATAGTGGAGTAGTGAGTTGGAAGAGTTTCAAGCAGCAAATTATAGCTGACTCAACCACTGAGGTAGAATATATAGCTGCAAATAAAGCTATCATAGAAGTTATCTAGATGAAGAAGTTTATCACTAAATTGGATGTTGTTCCTGAGATTGAGAACCCAGTATCACTTTACTGTAATAATACATAAGCAGTTGCTCAAGCAAAGAAACCAAGGTCTCATCATAAATTCGAGCACATTTTGAGATGCCTCTACCTCGTTCGTAAGATTATCGAGAGACAAGATGTAGTCATTGAATGAGTAAATATAAAGAACAACATAGCAAACCCATTCACTAAGGCTCTACCACAGCAATAGTTTGATCATCACCTCAATTGTATGAGATTTAAATATAAAGGTGATTGTTTTTAGTGCAAGTGGGAGATTGAAAGGAATATACCATACAAGCCAATCAAAATATATATTTTGATGGATTATTCTTTTGTCTTCTAGACTCATGTAATGATATTTTTACAAATCATTAAAGGCATTTATATTTTATCATATGCTGGATCTTATTGTTTCTTTAAGATTATGATGAACACCATAGATTATGTTTATAATTTTAGGATTATGATGAGATCATACCTGTGAGATCTAAAATTCTAGAATCTTAATCTAAAATATTCCTAATCGATGGAGCATTGTGTTAAAGATCAATATTTCTAAAAAAACTGGAACATCCTATGTATGCTTGATGGAGAGGATGATTGATCACATAATCACTTGTGTGAGATACTAATACAAGGATGTAGGTGCTCATTAGAGAATGAGTCCACTGAATTGATCCGACTTAAGAACATCTAATGGAGTCTTACATACTTATCAAAAGATGTTTCTCATAGTGGAAGTTGTGCATGTAATCCTTTGACCTGAGACTGCTATAGAACCTTATATGTATGAATCCATATTTTGGTTCATACTTATTTATGACTTACTTATGTATGGGGTGTTTTGGATATGGTGAATTATATATAGAGGTTATGAGTAGGTCAACATGGAATCAATTACTCCTAGTAAGAGGAGATCGCATCCTGCTCACTTCAATCGAATGATGATTTAGGGAGTCTTTGATTAAAGCATGATGAACATAAGAAATAGTTGTTAATATTAAATTAATTGAATCATTATTATAAGACTAAGAGAAATATGAATATGATATTGGATTTGACATGATTTCATATCCATAGTCATATTCGATATATAAGATGATCGTAGGATCTAGTTGTATGGTAATTATCATTGAAGGATATTTTTGATATTTTTATCAAAATTTTATATCTTTCAGATAGACATAATATGTTGTTAGATGTCAATCTTATCTTGTGGATTTGATTGAATTAAAGAATTTAATTTAATCAACAATTAGAAAGGATTTTGATTGTTTGAATCAGGTCAGCTCGATTTGACCTAAATTGATTTGATTAATTTCTAATCAAATTAGGTCAACTTGCACCCAAACCCACTACTAGCTAGATGTGGAACCCAATGAGTCACACACAAAGAAAATTAATCAAGGGTATAATTGAATTAGATTATATTTGCAGGTTGAACATGCTAGCATATGTTGCAAACCCTATACATTTGAATCAGATTTGAATTTGGTTCCAATTTGCGCTTATTAGATCCAATTTAATCCAAATCAAATTTACTTTCCTAATTAGGTTGACCCTTGGCTAGTTTATCAAGGGATTGGGTGCTTCATATCATAATCTCATGCACCAGAGAGTCTCTCTCTTGGTGCATGGAGGTTGTTTAGTGTGCATGAAAATATGGTGCATGGTTTTATGATGGTGCCAACTTCCCATCTTATCCAACTTGTTTCATGTATTTTATTTATTTGCATGGACTTCAGATTTAGAGGAGGCATAGAAGAATGCTTTTGCTTGTGAAACTCCTTGGAATTTGGATAAGGGAAGTAACCTAGCTGCCCCATGTTTGTTGGTGCCACTTGGACCAAGAGTCCAAGTGGTTTGAAATTCCTTCTCATCCATGCCATATCTAATGTTGGCACCCCTTATGTGGTTCATCAGATGGTGTTATCTTCTAATCTCAACCCTTCAAATACTTGGCACCACATTTGTGAAGTCTTGCGACACTTTGAAAATCATCGTGAAATTATTTCTGCCCCGAAGAGTCCTTCTACGAGAAGACATCTCTTTGGATTAATTTCCTTTGACTTCCACGTGTCCTAAGATTTTGGATGGGGTGTGAGAAATCTGAATGGGCATGAGAAATTAAATAGGGAGGGGCATGAGATGATCTAGAGACGCCCTTACATACATTACAAATAGGGGTGAACACCGAGAGTTAGATTATTCATCCCAATCCTTTCTTTCTTACATTCTCTCTCCATTATCCAATTACTTTCTTCCTTTTCTTGTTAAGACAAGGTCCTAATAATGACAAGAAGTCTTCTTTAGGACAAGGGTCTAGGAAGAAAATTAACAAAGACAAGGAGAAAAGAAAGGAAGAGAAAGGAAAGGCTAGAAGGAAGGAAGCAAGGCTAAAGGAGGTTCTGTCCAACTAAATTCTTGGAAGAGGAATTCAATTCAAAGAATCAATTGAAGAAAGGAGTTAGAGGCTTGATCAAGTTTTCATGTGGATCAACGTTGGAGGGTGAACATGTGGGCACCTAGTGGAATCCCTACCGAACCTCTATCGAAATTTTGACTCAAGTTAGGTTTAGTGATTCGGGTATTTGTCTATACCCTTATAGTAATGTTATAATTGCATATTATATAAATTTAATTTAATAAGGAGATTCTGGGTTAGGGTTTGATTTTAGGATTTCATTGAAATGCTTTGAAATCCATGCTTCCACCCTGATCATCAAATCCTACAGCAGTATCTATTACGAAAATTGGATCGTGTAGACTTGAGATTAATCAGAAACTAAGAAACCTGAAAATCATTGATGCCCTAGGTTGTGCAAGTGATGAAGAATGAGAGAAGAGAGAGTAAAGATGGCTAGAGTTCTTGGGAGAAAGAGCAATTTTCATTCACTGTATATTTCTTGACCTAATTATATTGTATATATACCTATACAAAATGGGTCAAGCTTAATGCTTAAGAAAACTTCCAATAGCTAACCTGATGCGATGGACTCCCCAAGCCCATGTACACCCATGTCTCACATGCAGACATCCCTTTGGACTTAATTTTTAGTCCAAACAAAAGATTAGCCTCCTTAATACCTCTCAAACCAAAGCCATAAGTCATCTAAGATCAAACCTGATCCTAACCCAAATAGCAAACCCATGTAGCTCTGCCCGTGCACTAAGTCTACCTAGTCTCAGACTGAGTTTTCTCACCCGGGACTGAGTTGACTCACTGAAGCACTAGGTCAACTTAGATGTGTACCATGCTAGTAGTCTTGGAAACATACCTTTCTGTTTGGCTTCTCTCCGAGACATAGTTGACCCACTTTTGAGATTGGGTCAACTCACCTTCAACTTAGTCGATCCAGTCTCAAAGTGAGTCAACTAAGATTGCTGAAACTACTATTATTTACTTGGCTTCCTTCTCCAATCGGCCTCCTTGTACCCCTAAGGTTTGGGAGCACCACATCAGGTTCTACAATATCCACCTTGGTGTCCCATAGTCTCAGCAAACTCTACTTTGTCCATCAACCCCATCAGTGCCATACATTTGTATAAGTCATATCATGAAAAAACCTTTGTGAGTGCATCAGCTGGATTCCTCGAAGTGTGCATATTCACCAGCTACACTTCATCTTTTTCCACAAGCTCTTTAATCCAGTGGTATCTAATATCAATGTGCTTCGTCCTAGCATAGTAGACAAAGTTCTATGCCAGTATCAATGCACTCTAGCTATCACAATGTACCTTGATAGCCTTCTATGCAAAGTCTATCTCTAATAGCAATCCCTTCAGCCACAGTGCCTCCTTTGCCTCCTCTATAACTTTGATGTATTCGGCCTTTATAGGGATAAAGCCATAATAGATTGCAAGCATAATCTTTCTGAGACTGGACCCCCATTTATACTGAAAATAAATTTAGTTGTTGAATGCCTAGTATCCAAGTCTCCTCCAAAATCAGCATCTACATACCCTTCCATCTGCCCCAAAGCTCTTTTGGTTAAGTTGGAAATTCGCTTAGCACTTTCTTGCTAACCATAGCAGATGCCGACCCCAATTGTACCCACCAAATATCTAAAGATCTCCTTTAGTGCTTGCTAGTGCTCCTTGCCAGGCCGTGCTATGAACCTGCTGACCTGACTCATTGCATGGGCAAGATCTAGCCTACAACACACCATAGCATATATCAAACTTCCTACTCTAGAGGCATATGGCACATTCTCCATCTCCTGAGCATCTTCCTCAGTCAATGGTGACATAGTCTTTGAAAGTTTGAAGTGTCCAGCAAGTGGCAGTGCCGCCAACTTAGCCTCCTTTATCCCAAACCTTTCAGGAACCTTATGTATGAAGCCACTCTAAGATAAATGTAGTAGCCCCTTTTCTCTTTCTCTGAGGATCTTCATACCTAGTATTTTTCTTGTAGGCCCAAAATCCTTCATCTCAAACTCCGAAGATAAGGTTGCCTTCAGTTCCTACATAATTTTCTTACTCCTGCATGTTATAAGCATATCGTCCATATACAAGAGTAAATATAGCTTAGACTCATTGTCCAGAGTCTTCACATAGACACATGTGTCATACTCATACTTAGAAAGCCCAATGCTCCTCACATATGAGTTGAAGCACTTATACCACTGCCTTGGCAACTACTTCAATCCATACATTGACTTTCCCAGTAAACACACCTTTCCTTCTAACTCTAGCTCTGTGAACCCCTGTGGCTGCTCCATATATATACTTTCCTCTAGATTTCCATTGAGAAAGGCTGCCTTGACATTCATCTGCAATAGCTCCAGATCCTAAGCCGCTACTATGCTCAATAGCATCTGAATGGACGTATGTCTGATGACCGAAGAGAAGACCTCGCTGAAGTCAATGCCTTCCTACTGAGAGTATCCTTTGGTTACTAGTCTCACCTTATACCTAATACCTTCCTGCTCTGAAGGCCCCTCTTTGTGTTGGAAGATCCATTTTGCATCCAATGGATCTCTTCCCTTCTGGTAGCTATATTAACTGCCAAGTCCAGTTCTTGTGGAGTGACTGCATCTCCTCGGACATCATCTGAACCCACCTATCTCTATCATGGCTCTCCACTACCTTCTTGTTGGTGTATGGATCCCAAATTATAGTCACTAGGGCATACAAAATAGTCTCCTCAAAGTCGTACCATTTTAGTTGTCGCATGTTCCTCTTAAGCTTGTGTAATGCAACCTTGATGTCCATCCTTGATCCAACTTGCTTCTGTTGGATCTCCTAGCTTCGTTCTCCTATATAAGCCTTCTCCACCTATGGAGACATCTTTGAGAAGTGCTCCACTTGACTGTCAAGTCCTTCATGTGCACCTGCAAAAGGCAAAATAGTATAGGAGGTTAGCTGTCCACCACTATCTGATTGGACCTCTTACTGCTCCTATTTTTTCATGCCCCTTGCCTTTGGAGAGCTGAACTCTCATCAAAGACTACATCTCTACTGATGATAGCCTTATTCTCTAAAGAATCCCATAGTCTGTATCCCTTTATTCCTTATGGATAGCCTAGGAATACCATCTTCTTCGACCTAGCGTCCAATTTGCTTCGTTCACCAACAGCAATGTGCACATAGGCTGTGCAATCAAATATCCTAAGGTGGCCCAACTCCATATTCTTTCCAAACCACTTCTCCTCAAGATACCTTCTTCTAGTCTGGTATGAGGTGACCAATTCACCAGATAGCATACTACAATTGTATCCAACCACAATGCCTTGGGAAGTCTTGATTGTAGCCTCATGCATCTCGCCTTCTCTAGGAGAGTTCTGTTTATCCTTTCAGCCACCCCATTCTGCTATAGAGTTTCCTTCACTGTGAAGTGCCTTTGAATGCTACATTCCTTATAGAATACCTGAAACTCCTTATTGGTAAACTCTCTACCATTATCTGACCTTAAACACTTGACACTGCTCCCTTGTTCCTTCTCCACCTTGGCCTTCCACACCTTGAGCTTGGAGAAAACATATAAATTTTTCCTCAAGAAATAAACTCATACTTTTCTTGAAAAGTCATCAATCAATGTCAAGAAATATATGGCCCCATTCTTGGCCAAGATAAGTGGTGGTCCCCATACATATGTATGCATAAGCTTTAATGGGGCAGCACTCCTAGCTGTATTGATTGTAAACTAAACTCTCTTCTATTTGCCCATCTGGCATGGCTCATAGACCTCTAAAACTCCACCCACTATGTCTGAAATCATCCCATGCCTACTCAACTCCTACATCCCTCAGTCTTCCATGTGGCCCAGGCGGTAGTGCCATAATCGATGCAAGTCCTGCTGATCCTATGCCATAGTCACTGTATCAAAATCTCTAGTCACAACTAAACCTTCTAGCTCATAAAGATTATTCTACAACCTTCTTCCTCCCATCACCACCATGGCCCCATTAGAGATATTTAGTACATTGCTCCTGGCATGATTGCTAAAGCTACAACCATTCCTCTCTAAATAGCCAAGTGACACCAAGTTCTTCTTTAGATCAAGGATGTGCTACATATTAGTAAGAGTCCATAGTATCCAATCAAATATCCACACCTGAACTATCCCTATGCCAGCTACCTTGCATGAGTGGTCATCTCCTAGTGTTATGCTCCCCTCATTTATCTTAGTGTATGTGGCAAACTAAGATCTATTTGGAGTGTAATATTGTGAACAGGCTCAGTCTAAAGTCCATACCTCTATGCCACTTCTGTGACCATCTGACACAACTAGGAGGTCATCCTCCACCTCATGAATGGCCACCATACTCAATGAATCAGATGCTGCCTTTTCATCCTACTTCTTCTTCCATAGTTGACAATCCCACTTGAAGTGACCAATCTCATTGCACTTGAAGCATTTTACTCTCCTTGACCTTCCGGGACTTTGGTCGTCCCCTTGACCTACCCCTCTCTTTTCCTCTTCCTGATCTCTCTCTCTCACAACCAAGCCTTCCTAGGGAACAACTTCCTTGGTCAACCTCTCTCTCTTCTCATTGGACCGAAGCATCGAGATAATGTCCTCATAGTACAAAGTCTCCTTCCTATAAAGCAGTGTTGTCACCAAGGGATAAAAGGACTAGGGCAATAAGCAAAGTAATAGCAATGATCGATCCTCCTCTTCTAACTTCTTCTAACATTTAACAATTCATTAGTGATCTAGTCAAATCTCTGAATGTGAACGACTACATTCCTGCCTTTCTACATCTGAAGACTATAGAGTCATTTCTTCAGTATCAGTTTATTGTACATATTCTTCCCCATGTATAAGGAGTGCAATTTCAACCATAGCCCCTTTGGGGTCTTCTCTTCTAGCATTGAATACAAGGTCGCATCAGTGAAATAACCCCTAATGGCTGCACACACCCATTTTCCCAAAGACATCCACTGTCGATCAGACATCCTATTTAGTCTTTCCTCTAACACCAGATCCAATTCATGTTGGACCAAAAGATCTTCTACTCGCACCTTCCACATGAAGAAACTTCCTTTTCCATCAAACTTTTTGAAATCCACCTTGATGCTGCTCCCTATGATTGGATCCACACCACTAGCATAGCACACAAACCAAAACAAATCTAAAAATTACCTTGATAGAGGATTGCTGACACTTCAGCCTTCAAAGATCTTCTTCCTTCTGGCTTGATTTCTTTCTTCCCTATGAACCAATGGCTCTAATACCAACTGTTATAAAAATTGAATCATGTATGGACACCTAAGATTAATTAAGAACTAAGAAATCTGGAGATTAATGATGCCCTAGGTCAAGCAAGAGATGAAGAATGAGAGAAGAGAGAGTAAAGGTAGCTAGGGTTCTTGGGAGAAAGAATAATTTTCATTCATTGTATATTCCTTGACCTAATTATATTATATATATAGCGATATAAAATGGGTCAAGCCCAAAGCTTAAGAAAACTCTCAATAGCTAACTTGATGTGATGCACTCCTTGAGCCCATGTACACCTATGTCTCACATGCACACATTCCTTTGGACTTAATTCCCAGCCCAAACAAAAGATTATTCCCCATAAGACCTCTCAAACCAAGGCCTTAAGTCACCTAGGATCAAGCCTGATCCTAACCCAAATAGCAAATCCGTATAACTTTGTCCGTGCATTGAGTCGACCCAGTCTTAGATTGAGTTGGCTCACCTAGGATTAAGTCAATCCACTAAAGCACTAGGTCAATTTAGATGCATACCATGCCAGTAGTCTCAAAAATACACTTTTCTGTTTGGCTTCTCTCTGAGACATCATCAACCCACTTCTGAGACTGGGTTGACTCACCTTCAACTTAGTCGACCAAGTCTCAAAGTGAGTCGACTAAGATTGTTGAAACTAATATTATTTACTTAGTTTCCTTCTCTGACTGGCCTCCTTATTCCCCTGAGGTTTGGGAGCACCATACTAGGTTCTACATTATCACCCAACTTAATGGAAGGCTATGAATTTATTATCTCCATAATATTTTTATTTTATGGATCTAATAATTTAGAGAATTTTATTAATTATGTAATAAAAGAAGAGAAAAGGTTAACCAATTATCAATAATCCTTCCATTGACTTCGTAAAGTCACAAAAAAGACTCATGACAAAGCTGGTTCAAGAGCACCTAAATCAGTCACACTAATTAACCTTAATGGCATGGGTCAGCTTAAATTACTAAGTGATCTAGTCAAAACGTAATCCACCAAGTTGGCTAGGTAAGTAAAATCGGTGGAAGAGATATGCCATCAACTCACCGTAGACTCAATCTAAGTGAGTAGCTCCCAATTAAAAATCACCAGTCAAGACTGCCAAACTTACCTTAGATACTAACTAGTTAATTAGTTTCAATTTGATCAACCTAATAATTTGGACTCGGCCACTGAATGATAATCAGGTCCATTTGGTAAATCAAAATAATAGACTTGATCAACTATAACTATTGAATTGATCTAAAGAGAAGAATTGACCTAATTAAAATCAACTATTGGTATAGATTTGATCAATTGTTCTAATATGTCCATTATTTTCATGATTTCTAACCCTAGGTCTAACTCAGTTATTAGGGCCCGATCCAAGCTAACCCATTAATCCAAGATTTATGAAATCTGGCCTTAGATCTTAGAGTCTCAAATCTCAATCTCTTCATTCTAAATTAAGTGTGTGAAATGTGTGTTTCAATTATAAAACTATTTTACTATGGTTTCATGTGAAGCATACATATAATTTCAGATCTTAAAGACTAATTTTCAGATCATGATTTAACAATTAAATATGTATAAATCTGATCTAAATTACATATATGCATCACTTATATTATGGCATCTTTTAGATCACTACAATTACATCATATGCAACATTTAATTCATGATCATAATTTATTTGCATATTATCATGATCATATCAGTATCGCATCATATATTATTTCAGATTTGAACCTCTGATTATACAGCATATAATAGAAAAGATCCAGATCTGGAATCTAATCAAAAACATATATAAACGCATAGAAACAAATTCTTCATAAAATTCTGTTTAAACCCGTTTTGCTATTGTGCAGAATTTTGCTTAAAAACAGATCTGAAAATCTGTTAAAACAGATTTATTTTAGATCTTGATTAAGTCTAACTTCCTACCTGAAACATTCTTCAAAAGATTCTATTAAAACGAATTTAAAATAGATTATAAACAGGTTGTTATTCCAACAAAAAATCTGCACAAGAAATTTCTGTTATAACTAACTTATAAAACTATTATCAACCATTGATTTAATTCATGAAATTTTTGATAAAAACCAAACTAGAAAATTCAGATAAATAGGCCTAAATTAGATTTAATGTCTAACATAAAAATCTGTTACATACTAGATGTAATCTCTATAGATCAAAATAACTATGCATCATATTTTCCTATCTTTCAACCCTAGAGCTCTGGTACTAATTGAAGGGAAAGATCTGGTTCAAAACCAGATTCCTAGGGCTTGAGTGAATAGATTCAGGTTTTAAAAAATTTTAACAATTAAAATACCTCTGATGCATAGAAAAAACTAAGGGTTTCTTGATCTAGATGCCTCACAAGACCTGAACGTACAAGTCCTCTACTTCGTGTGTACGCCAGGCACTATAAGAAAGAGGGATGAAGATCTGGACATTACAGCTTTTGAAAGGCAGCAAGGGAAGGAAGAAAATCTGAAGACACCTCTTAGGATCTTCTTAGAAGGGTCTTCATGCCAAAAGAGATGAACGACAACTCCTTCTTTGCCGCACACCCTCTCTTACTCTCCCTTGTTTTATCACACAAAAGCCAAAGACACATCTATAGCTGGTGGCCATGAGTCTCCTCTCTTTAATAGGTGATGCCCCAAGCATGAGATCAAATGATTAGGACTCTCAGTCCTAATCTTATCCAAAGGAGATTCCTTAATGAAAAAAGATTGGGACCTAAGTTGGCGCCCTCTCTCTATCTCATGCATGCATACAAGAGTAGGGTGGGAGGGGGGTGCAAGAACCAATGCCCCCTCCTTCTCTTGGTCAGCCATCATGAGAGAAAGACCCAATGCTTTGGATCTCTAAGGATCTAATCCAAATTAGGTTTGATTCGAATCCAATTTGAAGCAGATTCGAACCAATTTTGAATAGACTGCTAACCCTAATTTGATTAGGATTTAGGTCCAAGTCTAAGTTAGATTTGACCTGACTTAATTATATCAGATCTAATATAAAATAATTAGCACTTGAATTCAATCTATCATGAATCCCTTGGATCAAAGATTTGATCATAGTCATCCTTGGAATTAGACCTACACCTCATGTCTAGTGCTAACTAGACATAGTCAACTATTTAATCCCATGGATCTCTAACTTAATTCTTAATTAAAATAATTTATTTATTTAATTAAATCACATACTTTAAATTGAATAATTAGACTATAGGTCAATTCTTTCCTACATTGCATGACTTAGTGCGTAACTCTATAGGTTCAAACACTAAGCCGGTGGCATAAGAACTATTTTTTATACTAATCAAAGTTACCATTTACTCAATATTTAGATAGGTTGAATATTTGCAAAGTAATATTCAAGAATCTTGGTGTATGGTTATCGCATAATTCATCCCTTCGACTTTGAATGCTCAGTATGACTTAGGATTTGCTATCAACCTTAAACGAGTCATCCACATTGTATTTCAACCTTTCAAATCCATCACATGGATTACCCTTGCCAAGATTTTACTAAATTGAAATACAGTGATGCATTATCTCCAGTAGTTTGGAGGGGTTAATCCCATCTTAACTTATATACGGACTTCACAAGTACTTAACTATACCCAACAGCCTTCCATCACTTGATTAGAAATATAGATATCTAGTACCAAAGTATAGTGAGTTGCTTGCAAGTCACCATAGTAATCTTAGATCTGAGGGACATTCATGCCCATACCCTGTACGTGCTGTTCATGATAGTAAAGCACTCAGCATGTGAGTCATTATTTAGTGATGATGTACTTGTATATCTCATTTGTATGTCATATCAGTATCATACACTTTTTGGTTATGAGAATAACCAACCAATATGGCACATAATGATCTATGCTCGATAAACATCATCATTCTTTTAATGACGTATCATTTAATCATGAACATGATTTAAGAACTACATGATAAATTCTTCTTTACCATTTAGAAGTAATTCTAAGGACCTTCATCATAATACAGTAGTTCAATATAGAAGATATACAAACTTATGATGAAAAAAATAAATAATCTTTTATTAATAAAAAATTTATATATGATTATAATAAAGAGCTCAATTATCTACAACTTAGATGATTAGCTTTAGAACACTATTTCCCAATAGCATCCTCGGTTTGAATCTAAGGATAGTTGAATGTGTGAGGTTACAATCCTCATAATGGTGTTATTTGATGTTTGGATCAGCTTCTACTGAGCTAGAATCAGTCTCTACTAGATCAGTATTTAGTTGGTGATGGAGTCGGCTATCATGTTGTCATTGGCTTGTATAATCTTTCTCCAAGTTGGGCTTACAACGTGGTTTAAGTTGTCTCAGTCTTATGCCAAAGTGCCTCAATTGACGAAAAAATGGTTCGCTTGAATGACTTATACCCCAACACTTGCCCTCCACTCTAAAGTCTTAAGTTGCTTGCTTACTTCAGACAATGGGAGTAGTTTGTCAAGGAAGCAATTTTTGGTGGTCTAGCATATTTGAGGTCGGCTTCAGGTCCACTTTGGGACTTATGCCATTATTATTATGTAGAGTGTCCCAGGCTCTGGTTCCCAAGATAATGCTTTGGTTGAAACACTGTAATTATGAAAGTTGTAAGGGTGGATGTGATGTTCCCAAGCCTTGAGAGGCCACAAGTGTTAGATATATGTGCCCTAGAAGCCAGAATTGGCTGACACTTGTAATACACTTCTAGGGGCAAAATTATAATTTTGACTATAATTAATGAAATGGGTTATTTTCTATCACACATGTGTATTTAGTGTCTGTGATACATCCTTTGAGTTAATGGTAATGATAATTCATATTTTCAAGAGTTGAAAATTTAAGACATGAATAATCATTATTAACTCATAAACAGCTCCCGACCATAGGATCATCATGAGGATGGTGATTGATCCGGAAGGTTGGTGTACGATCGCTTCTCTTTAGTAGATGAGTCTTGAGTCTACGGTGTGGAGACACCGGAGCGAGAGTACAGGTACTCGTTAGAGAATGAGGGCACTGAGCGTGCGTGACCACCTCGAGTAGTCATTAGGGAGTCTACCTTCTCGTCAATGACTGACTCGATGCTGCAGTAGTGTGTCTGGTTCTTTGACCTGAGATGCATCGGCAGTTCACCTTGAGGGTGTTATAGTTTGACTACACCATTACTCGGTCTCCTAGCCATATGGAACCCTGAGGTGTATGTTGGCTGTGACATGTTCATTGTAGGAACTGGATTGCATCAAGATGGGATCTATCTACCTCGGTGGTAGAGGAGTAGCCCTATGATGATCATGAGAATCAAGTCCTGAAGCCCATGGCCATGGCAGAGTGAAATAATAGAAAGAGTTTCTATTTAGATTTTCACATTGGACTCGAATCGAATGATTACATCATATGACAGAGATTAGGGTTTGACGAGTTCACCTTAACCCTAATCTGATCGGGGCTCAAGATAGAAGAACTGAATCACACAGGTAGCTGCACCAAGAGGTTCGCATTCAGCTCTGATGGGTTGCCACCATATACTGCTAGGTGTCACTGGTGGATTTTGGGAGCAATTAGAATGATTTAGATGATCGATCATTCTAGCTGTTCGAATCAGAAGAGTTCTGATCCATCGAAAGGAGTTTCGATGATGTCTATGATAGAGATCATGACATATCCCATTACCATATAGAACTGAACCTAACTGGGTCACACAAACAAGGGTTTGAATCTGGTGATCATCAATTGAACTGATCTAGTTCAATTGATCTGAATGAGATTCAATTAGGTTCAAGAAAATCGTGCTAGCACTCGATTGAACCTAACGTTCTTCTTTTACTATCATAAATAAGTTGTCCTGACTGAGCCAAAGGAGTTTGTGCTCAATCAGAGGCCTTCATATGGTCTGACTAGAGGTTGTCCAAGTCAGAATAGGTTGTCTTATTTGTAAGACATTACCTGCCATTTTTGGTCACCTGCCATTTCTTGTTCTTTGACTTTGGTCAAAAGTCTACCTTTGACTGGTCAAACGTTGACCATTCACCCTTTGACTTTTGACCACATGTCATGCACCTATTGGAGAGCTGGTGGGGGCTTGTCCCCCTGCCAGAACCTGGCAAGGAGAAGGGCGCACGCCAAGGGTGGCGTGAGCCCAAGTAGGAGGCGCCTAGGAGTCCTTGTTGGACAAGGACTCCACCTCCCTTTAGGATTCCAATTAGAGTTCTACTAAGAATCCAGTTTGACTGGTCTTAGGCGCCCTCTAAGGAGGAATCCAGGGGTCTCTTTTTCAACCAATCAGATTTAGATCTGATTTCACAAAGGGTTGTGATTGGTTGAGAGGAAGAAGAGTTGGATCACGCTTAGTCTATAAATAAGACCCTGCGCCCAACCCTAATTCCAAGTCAAAGTCTTATTGAAAGAGATTTCCCACGTCCAAGGCTGCCTCTCCCCTCCTTCTCCATGCCATACTCTCTTCTCCCCTTGCTCTCCACGTCCAAAAGTGTTTTGGACTTAGTTTGGTGCGATTCAGATCAAGGAAAGGCGATCAAAAGCAAGAAGGCTGCGCTGCTGCAAAAGGACGACTGCAGATCTTCAAAAGAGTTTTGAAGATCCTCCAGATCAGATCCAGATCTGATTTTTGGAGGTATGATAGAGAAGAAGAGGTTCTCCAGATCCAACCCAAGTGGATACCGGTAGAGGCCAGGCGCTTGCGTGGCTAAGATCCAGAACCTTCCGCTACAATCAGGATCATCTACAGGGTAATAGGATTACCCAAATCAGGTAAATTAAATTTGATTTAATTTATCTTATTTTATTTTATTTATTAAAATAATAAGAATCAGATCTGAAGCATCCCTGATCTGATACAGATCTAAGAGAAAAATTTTTGAAATATATCTCTTGATCTAATCAGATCTGGACGAACCTGGACCGGGAAATCAGGATTTCCCTTCAACTGGTATCAGAGCCATGGTTCTAAAAATTGTTTAGATCTGATTTTTTAATTTTATTTTAATTAAAAATAACGTGATTTCAGATGTCACATGAGATGTGATCAGATCTGAAATCAGGAAAATTAAAATTAAATGATTTGGATCTAAGAACATGAAGATATGCATGACTAGTTCTAGAATAGAATAGTTCTATAGAATAGTTTTGCATGTCTTTGATTTAATATGATTAAATCATATTTTAGATCTTCTTATTTACTGTTTTCTGATATTATAAGTGTTATAATAACATCTGATAAACAGCAAATAAAAATTATTTAATTTTAAATATCATATGAGATATGATAGATGCATGACTAGACTAGTTGTAGAATAGTTCTACATAATTGTCTAGATTAGAATTTATTTTGATTAGATCAATTTAAATCTAATTTTTCAGATTATTATGTGATAATTTAGATCTGAAAACATGCATGATTATGATACATGAGATGTATGCAAAATATGCCATGGTTAGATCTAAATTTGTATATGAGATATATGATATAGATCTATAACTGTTTTGTAGTATTGAATGTTTATTGAATGTTCCTGATTAAGGCGTTCCTCTTGGCCGTCCGGTCATAAGAACGAAGAAGGGTTTAAAGGCCCTCTCTTCCCATTCGATGGGGTGTTCTTATGATGTGTAGGGGTGCTGCGTGTTCGTCCTTAATCAGAAACCCAAAAACTTACTTTCTGCAAAACCCTAGATCCTGAAACCCTAGGATTTATTGTGCATATTTTGTTTATGAACCCAACTTAATTAAGAATTAAGTTTATGGAATATTAATTAGGTCTAAAATTGAGAATTTCAGATCTAAGACATATTCATAATACTGGGTTCGGGCTTGGGTAGCTCAATTAGGTCTAAGCGGTTGATCAAACCGAATCAAGAGTTGGTTAGATGGGATCAACAATGCTTAAATTGACCAGCCTAATAGGATTAAGTCTGGGTCAAGATCGAGTCACGATCAAGCAAGACCTAATTAGGCTCAGAGGTTAGAGTCTGGATTGTAGGCTAACCCAATTGGTTCTGACTCAACAATTTGGTGTCTAAGGTAAGTTTGGCACAGACGACCGACTGGTTTTTAATTGGAAGCTACTCGACCTGAATGCGTTCTTGTGCGAGTTAACGGCATATTCCTTCCACCGGTCTCACTTACCTGGCCATATCTGTTGACACAGTTCTGATCTGAGGTGGTCAATAATCCGAGCTGACCCATGCCACTAGGTTAGTCATAATTGTTATGACTAAGCCAAGTCTAGTTTAATGAGACCTGAATCAATTCTCCCTAAGAAAAGATTAAGTCCGAGGTCTTCCATCATTGTAGACGTGCGGGCCCTTCCCGGGGTTGATTGTTCTCGGCTGGATACAGTGGCTCAGTTGCACCGGGAAGACGCAACCATGTCTATTAGGCATTGGATGCTATGGGCTGGAGGATGAGTTGGGCTCAATATTCCGGATACGGTGAGAGACTCAATTAGGAACCCAGTCTATGCAAATGGTGGGTCTGACTTAACTAAGGAGTGGATCAATATTCCGGATACGGTGAGATTCATGAATTAGAGACCAAGTTTGGGTGCACCATGATTAGAGAATCATTGAACAAGAGTTGTTCACTCATTGGCTAACCCATCACCAATAACTGTTAGGTGAGGTGATGAGTCAGTTGGTGAGACCGCACCACCCACTAGAAATCATCAATCGCGGAGATTTTCGCATCTCTACAGAGGGAGTGTAGGGATCCGAGAAAATAGTGGGAGCTAATTTGTTTAAAAATAAAATCCCTAAACAAATTGGTCAAGTCAAAATTACAGTATCTAACTAGAATCTTTGACTCTCTACAGGAAAATGTCTGCGTCCAACCCACTGGCACGTATCCTAGACACACATAGACTGACTGGACCCAATTATAAAGATTGGCTCAGGAACTACAAAATTGTTTTGGGTTCCAGAGAAGTTAACACATGTTTTGGACCAGGACCCTCCCACCTTACCAGCTCGTCCATCCACTGAACAGAGAGCGTCTCTGGAAAAATGGATTGACGAAGACAATAAGGCCAGATACTACATGTTGGGCTCGATGTCTGATGAGCTCCAGCGCCAACATGAAGATATCGGGACTGCTCGCCAAATGTTGGCTCACCTGCAGGAGATGTTTGGTGAACAGAGTCGCGCAGCCAAATATCAAGTCACGAAACGACTTTTTAAGGCTAAGATGCGTGATGGGCAGTCAGTCCAAGATCACTGTCTGACAATGATCAAGGACATGGAAGAGCTTGAGAAGCTCGGTGTGAAGTTGGACTTGGACTTGCAGAATGATATTATTCTGCAATCCTTGACTGATGCATATGGGCAATTCATCATGAATTACCACATGCATAAACTTCAAAATTCCTTGGCCGAGTTGATGAATATGCTGGTTACCGCTGAGCTTTCTATGAAAGGTTCTAAAGGCTCAGTTCTTGCTATGGAACGGACTTCTTCCAAAAGAAAGTCTTATGGAAAGAAAAAGAAGTCTGTGAAAAAGCAAAAGGTAGAAGGATCAAAGAAGAAGAAGGCAGAACCGAAGAAGAAGGTCGTTGGCAAAGGAAAGTGTTTCCATTGCAACAGCGACGGCCATTGGAAGCGGAACTGCCCTACTTACCTGGCCACCCTAAAGAACAAGAAGGAAGGTCCTTCTGGAGGTATGCTCGTTATTGAGTCTAACCTTACGGTTTCTTCTGCATCCAGTTGGGTGCTTGACTCTGGATCTAGTGCTCACCTATGCACTTCTATGCAGGGTCTTGAGGATAGCAGGAGGTTGAGGGATGGAGACATGATCCTACGCGTCGGTAATGGAGCAAGAGTTGCTGCAGTAGCCGTGGGAACATACCCTCTTCGATTACCATCTGGTTTAGACTTAGTTTTGAAAGACTGTTATTTTGTGCCTGCAGCCAGCAGGAATTTGATTTCTGTTTCATGCTTAGCACAAGAAGGTTATGTGATCACCTTCTTTAAGGACCATTGTAACATTCTTTTTGAAAGAAATAAAATTGCAAATGGTTTCCTTATTAATGGTCTTTATCAGCTACATATTGATGTACCTGTTCTAACTATCGAGCAAAACGTGAATGCCAAACGACCTAGGGATAGTCCAAACGACAGATATCTATGGCACCTGAGATTAGGTCATATAGCAGAAGATAGGATTCAACAAATTGGAGAAAAATGGGCTATTGAGTCCATTGACTTTTGAGTCATATCCAACTTGTGAATCTTGTCTTCAAGGCAAAATGACTAAACTCCCTTTTGTTGGACATGGGGAGAGGGCCACAGATCTCCTTGCCCTAGTACATACTGATGTGTGCGGCCCATTCGATGTGCCGGCTAGAGGCAATTTTGTCTACTTCATTACCTTTACCGATGATCTGTCTAGGTATGGGATATGTGTATCTTATGAGACACAAGTCTGAAGCTTTTGAAAAGTTCAAAGAATTTCAGACATGAAGTAGAAAAACAAACTGGAAAACCCATTAAGGTTCTTCGATCAGATCGAGGAGGTGAATACCTTAGTCGGGAATTCCTAGACTATCTTAAGGAAAATGGCATAGTCTCTCAATGGACTCCACCAGGAACACCTCAACTCAACGGGGTTTCAGAACGGAGAAATCGGACCTCTATTGGATATGGTTCGATCCATGATGAGCTTCACAGACCTCCCAGATTTTCTTTGGGGACATTCATTATTAACTTCAATCTATTCTACTGAATAGGGTTCCCTCTAAAACCGTTCCTACCACACCGTATGAGATATGGCACGGTAAGAAACCAAGTCTGAGTCATCTCAGAATTTGGGGTTGTCCGGCTTATGTCAAAAGACAACAAGCGGACAAGTTAGAGTTTAGGTCCTTTAGAGCTCGATTCATAGGATATCCTAAAGAGTCATTAGGATACTATTTCTACATTCCAGAAGACCACAATGTGATTGTGAGTCGACATGCCATATTTCTTGAAAAATAGTTTATTCAAGATAGTGGCATTGGAAAGCAGATTAAGCTTGATGAGAAAGTCTCACAAGCAGAAAGAGCTAAGGACCAAGTGGAACCAAATCAGGTTGAGCCAATAAGAACACTACCTCCTCCACCTCGTAGATCGGAAAGAGTTTCCCGTCCCCCTGAAAGATACTTAGGTATTATTTCAGAGGATGTAGAGGAAATGTTCCTCATAGGTAATGGTGCTCATGGTGATGATCCCAAAACCTACAACGAGGCGATATCAGATATCGACTCCGAGAAATGGCTTGAGGCAATGAAGTCAGAGATCGACTCGATGCACTCAAACCAAGTCTGGACCTTGGTAGATCCACCAGAAGGTATAGTACCTATTGGGTGTAAATGGATCTTCAAGAGAAAGATTGGTGCAGATGGGAATGTGGAGACATTCAAGGCTAGACTGGTGGCAAAAGGTTATAGTCAACGTGAAGGCATTGACTATCAGGATACCTTTTCCCCGGTAGCTATGCTAAAATCCATCCGCACATTGCTTGCTGTTGCAGCCTATTTCGATTATGAAATATGGCAAATGGACGTGAAAACGGCATTCCTAAATGGATATCTTGAGGAAGATATCTATATGGAACAGCCGCTAGGTTTCACATCCAGTGATACTGATCACAAGGTTTGCAAGCTGCAAAGGTCCATATATGGACTTAAGCAAGCATCTCGGAGCTGGAACACTCGTTTCAATGATGTGATCAAAAAGTTTGGTTTCATCAAAAATGAAGAGGAACCATGTGTTTTCAAAAGGGTCAGTGGGAGCGCTGTTGTCTTCCTCGTATTGTACGTGGATGACATCCTCCTTATTGGGAATGATATTCCCATGTTGACATCAGTCAAGATGTGGTTGTCTAAGGAATTCTCCATGAAAGACCTAGGTGAAGCATCCTTTATTCTAGGAATTAAGGTCTATAGGGATAGACCGAATAGGATGCTAGGACTTTCACAGAAGATGTACATAGAGGAAGTACTAAAGAGGTTTAGTATGGAAAACTCTAAGAGGGGATTAATACCCTTCAGACATGGTATTCATCTTTCCAAGAAGATGTGCCCCAGCACACCTGAGGAAATAGAACGCATGAGCAAGATCCCTTATGCTTCTGCAATAGGGAGCCTCATGTATGCCATGCTATGTACACGACCTGATATAGCCCATGCTGTGAGTGTCACAAGCAGATATCAGTCAAATCCAGGTGAAGAACACTGGACTTCTGTGAAATGTATCCTTAAGTACTTGAGAAGAACTAAGGATATGATGTTGGTCTTTGGTAATGGAGAACTCCAAGTTCAGGGATACACAGACTCGGACTTCATGTCCGATATAGATGATCGAAAGTCGACATCTGGCAGACTGTTTGTGCTGGAAGAGTTCCAAGCAAACGGCGATATCATCTCATCCGCGATTACCTTGAGAAAGGTTACGTTGAGGTCAAGAGAGTCAACTCCACAGATAATGTGGCAGACCCACTTACAAAGCCGTTGGGCCAGCAGAAGATCGAAGCCCACCTTGAGAAGATGGGACTTAGACTTGTAGCCAATTGGCTTTAGGACAAGTGGGAGATTGTTAGATATATGTGCCCTAGAAGCCAGAATTGGCTGACACTTGTAATACACTTCTAGGGGCAAAATTATAATTTTGACTATAATTAATGAAATGGGTTATTTTCTATCACACATGTGTATTTAGTGTCTGTGATACATCCTTTGAGTTAATGGTAATGATAATTCATATTTTCAAGAGTTGAAAATTTAAGACATGAATAATCATTATTAACTCATAAACAGCTCCCGACCATAGGATCATCACGAGGATGGTGATTGATCCGGAAGGTTGGTGTACGATCGCTTCTCTTTAGTAGATGAGTCTTGAGTCTACGGTGTGGAGACACCGGAGCGAGAGTACAGGTACTCGTTAGAGAATGAGGGCACTGAGCGTGACCACCTCGAGTAGTCATTAGGGAGTCTACCTTCTCGTCAATGACTGACTCGATGCTGCAGTAGTGTGTCTGGTTCTTTGACCTGAGATGCATCGGCAGTTCACCTTGAGGGTGTTATAGTTTGACTACACCATTACTCGGTCTCCTAGCCATATGGAACCCTGAGGTGTATGTTGGCTGTGACATGTTCATTGTAGGAACTGGATTGCATCAAGATGGGATCTATCTACCTCGGTGGTAGAGGAGTAGCCCTATGATGATCATGAGAATCAAGTCCTGAAGCCCATGGCCATGGCAGAGTGAAATAATAGAAAGAGTTTCTATTTAGATTTTCACATTGGACTCGAATCGAATGATTACATCATATGACAGAGACTAGGGTTTGACGAGTTCACCTTAACCCTAATCTGATCGGGGCTCAAGATAGAAGAACTGAATCACACAGGTAGCTGCACCAAGAGGTTCGCATTCAGCTCTGATGGGTTGCCACCATATACTGCTAGGTGTCACTGGTGGATTTTGGGAGCAATTAGAATGATTTAGATGATCGATCATTCTAGCTGTTCGAATCAGAAGAGTTCTGATCCATCGAAAGGAGTTTCGATGATGTCTATGATAGAGATCATGACATATCCCATTACCATACAGAACTGAACCTAACTGGGTCACACAAACAAGGGTTTGAATCTGGTGATCATCAATTGAACTGATCTAGTTCAATTGATCTGAATGAGATTCAATTAGGTTCAAGGAAAATCGTGCTAGCACTCGATTGAACCTAACGTTCTTCTTTTACTATCATAAATAAGTTGTCCTGACTGAGCCAAAGGAGTTTGTGCTCAATCAGAGGCCTTCATATGGTCTGACTGGAGGTTGTCCAAGTCAGAATAGGTTGTCTTATTTGTAAGACATTACCTGCCATTTTTGGTCACCTGCCATTTCTTGTTCTTTGACTTTGGTCAAAAGTCTACCTTTGACTGGTCAAACGTTGACCATTCACCCTTTGACTTTTGACCACATGTCATGCACCTATTGGAGAGCTGGTGGGGGCCTTGTCCCCCTGCCAGAACCTGGCAAGGAGAAGGGCGCACGCCAAGGGTGGCGTGAGCCCAAGTAGGAGGCGCCTAGGAGTCCTTGTTGGACAAGGACTCCACCTCCCTTTTAGGATTCCAATTAGAGTTCTACTAAGAATCCAGTTTGACTGGTCTTAGGCGCCCTCTAAGGAGGAATCCAGGGGTCTCTTTTTCAACCAATCAGATTTAGATCTGATTTCACAAAGGGTTGTGATTGGTTGAGAGGAAGAAGGAGTTGGATCACAATCACGCTTAGTCTATAAATAAGACCCTGCGCCCAACCCTAATTCCAAGTCAAAGTCTTATTGAAAGAGATTTCCCACGTCCAAGGCTGCCTCTCCCCTCCTTCTCCATGCCATACTCTCTTCTCCCCTTGCTCTCCACGTCCAAAAGTGTTTTGGACTTAGTTTGGTGCGATTCAGATCAAGGAAAGGCGATCAAAAGCAAGAAGGCTGCGCTGCTGCAAAAGGACGACTGCAGATCTTCAAAAGAGTTTTGAAGATCCTCCAGATCAGATCCAGATCTGATTTTTGGAGGTGTGATAGAGAAGAAGAGGTTCTCCAGATCCAACCCAAGTGGATACCGGTAGAGGCCAGGCGCTTGCGTGGCTAAGATCCAGAACCTTCCGCTGCAATCAGGATCATCTACAGGGTAATAGGATTACCCAAATCAGGTAAATTAAATTTGATTTAATTTATCTTATTTTATTTGTTAAAATAATAAGAATCAGATCTGAAACATATCAAGATCTGATTGAGATCAAGAGAAAAAATTTTGAAATATATCTCTTGATCTAATCAGATCTGGACGAACCTGGACCGGGAAATCAGGATTTCCCTTCAACAAGAGGAGCCAAGGTATTGGCTCCGAAAAGACAAGGACAGGCATGGTCTTAGGGCCAGGACAGGAATTATCCTATGGTGGAGACGGTGTTTAGCCCTCCATGAGCTTGAGATTTAGGTGTGAGGACCTTGAGAGGCTTGGTTGGTGCTTTGAAAACTTGGGAACATAACGTGGAGCAAAGAACCAGAGCTAGGAAGAAGAATTTGCCAAGAAAGGGGCTAGCACATAGTTAGAGACATCTTAGTCTTAGATGGAGAGGACTCGATTTTGGTCGAGTCATCTCGAGGATGGAACGAGATGTCTCGATCTTAGAGTTCAAATAGACAAAAACTGGCATTTGGCATGGCATGCAAAGGGAGAGAACTCAATTCTGAGATGAGTCATCTTGGATGCAGTCGAGACATCTTGGTCTCAATTAGAGACATCTCGATTTTTGTGGGTAGAAATACAGGGAGTTCTATTTGGGTCTAGGATAAGACTTTATCCTAGGGATCTTAAGGCCTATTTTAAGAAGTCTTAAGGGGGCTAACTCATGTATGTGTTGGATTTAGATCTAGGGGATGAGAGCATATGAGATATGAGTGTACATTGGGCTCGTTGAGTGCTTTCATGTATTGGATTAGCCTAGGAAAGTTTTTGAGCTTGGATTTATTAGGATTCATGTGAAAACCCTAGGATATATAAACCAATGTATTATAACTTTTACAATAGAGTGGAATATAATTGAGATTTTCTCCCTAACACTCTATCTCTCTTTTTTCTTTGGTTCCAATGCCAAAAACTTAGGCACCATTCCCTTTCTCTGCTCTTCTTAGACCTTCTTTGATTTTTTGGATTAACACTCAGGTTCATATAAGAGGTCAGATCTATGGCTGTGGTTTTGAGCAGCCATAGGCACAACAATTAGTATCAGAGCTTGATTGAGCATGGAGGAAAAAGAATATCATGTTTCAATAGAGCATCAACAGCAAGGTTCAAATCTAAGATTTTCTCTAGGCTTCATGAGTAAAAAAGAGATCAAAGGGCTATTGTCCACCATCCCTACCAAGATGATTTTTAGATCTACCTATTTGCTGTTATTTAATTTGGATTGATTATGGAAGGTAGCAGGTTGAAGGTAGGATTTGAGAAGTTTGACCATAAAGAAAGTTTCATGATGTGGAAGATTAGGATGGAGGAGTTGCTAGTTCAGATGGGGTTGTATTCAGTCTCAGAGGATAGGTCAAAAAAGATGACAGACAAGATATGGATGTCCTTGGAGGAAAAGGCATGTACCATGATTAAGGCTTGTCTGGTGGATGAGATTTTATATGATATGTTAGAAGAGAGGATACCCAAGGGTTTATGGTTGAGGTTGCACCAGTTGTACATGAAAAAGAACATGTACATGCATTTGATGCTGAAGAAGCAACTATATAGCCTTCGAAAGTAGGAGGGTGAGGATGTTGCAGGGCATATTTAGCAGTTTGATCGGATGAGCATGGATTTGCTCAACACAGGGGTGAATCTAGAAGAGAAGGATAAGAGTCTATTGCTGCTACGTTCACTACTCGGGAGCTTCAATCCATTGCTGATGATGTTGCTGTATGGTAAGAAAATATTGGTGTATGAGGAGATCGTATCAGTGCTCAGGTCCAATGAGTAGCAGAAATGGATGATGAAGAGGAAGATCTTCCAAGAGGATCTTGTGGTTTCAAAGAGGTCCAAGAAAGGGAAGAAGAAGAGCGAGCAGAGGGAAAGCAAGGAATCCAAAGGATGCTTCAAGTATGGTAAAGCAGGGCATTGTAAATAGGAGTGTCTGCTTTGGAAGATGTGCAAGGGAGGAGAAACATCAGATTCCATCAGTTCAATCATTGAATGATAAGATTCGGATGAAATATTGGTGATTTTGGAGGATCTCGCAGGATGCAGTATATCTGAGATGGCTTTGAAGGGGTTCGTAGGGTGTGGAGGTTCAATGGGATAGCAATAGTATTCGAGGTGCAGCGACAGGCTCAATAGTGCAGTATTGAGTGGTTGGCCTCGGATGACTCGAGTACAGAGTTGCTTATGCAGCATCAGATGGACTTCGATTTTAGATGGAGCACCAAGTAGAGGTGGCTTCACACATGGAGGAAGATGTGGCACAAGTTCAGAGCAGAGGGGTGCAGAGGAAGGAGCTATATTCAAGCACTAGTGCTAGGGCTGCATAGATCCAGGTGGAGCAGATTGTACAGGAAGACAAGCATGGCTCTAAAGCGACCGTGTTAGGTGAGCATCAAGGGCGACGAGTGTTGGTAAAGGAATGCTGTAGGATCTCTATGAAAGTCTAGTACAAGTGATGCAGCTGCCAAGCAGAAGGATACCTACAATTTTTAGAGGGGTGTAAAGGAGAAAGCCAAGGTCCTTAGTAGCGGAGGCGGTCATCTCAAAGTTCTCAAAGAAAGCTCAGTAGCTGAAGAAGGATGCCGATGGCAAGATATTTATAAGAGACTGTCAGGGCATGCAGTGATAGCAGGATCGTGCAAGAGGACTTTGCTAGGTGTACCAAGGCTTCAAAACACCAAGATGGAGATTGTAAGGATGGATGTGGTGCTCCCAAGCCTTGGGAGACCACAAGAGGAGCCAGGGTATTGGCATCGGGGAGACTAGGACACGTGTGGTCCTAGCACTAAGACAAGAGTTATCCTAGGATGGAGGCGGTGTTTAGCTCTCCATGGACCTAAGGTTTAGGTGTGAGGATCTTAAGGGGTTTGGTTGGTGCTATGGAGACTTGGGGATACAAGACGGAGCAAAGAGCTAAAGCCAAAAAGAAGAATCAGCTAAGAAAGGGGCTAGCACATAGTTAAAGACATGTCGATCTCAGATAGAGAGGACTCAGTTTTGGTCGAGTCATCTCGGGAATGGATTAAGATGTCTCAGTCTCAAAGTTCAAATAGATAGAAACTAGCATTCGGCATGGCACGCAAAGGAAGAGGACTCGGTTATGAGACAAGTCATCTTGGATGCAGTCGAGACGTCTCGGTCTCAATTAAAGACATCTCGATTTTCATGGGTAGAAACATAGGGAGATCAATTTAGGTCTAAGATAGGGCTTTATCCTAGGGATCTTAAGGCCTGGTTTGAGAGGTCTTAAGGGGGCTAGCTCATATATGGCTTGGGTTTAGATCCTGGAGATGAGAGAATGTGAGACATGGGTGTACATGGGGCTTGATGAGTGCTTTCATGTATTGGATTAGCCTATCAGAATTTTTGAGCTAGGGTTTATTAGGATTCATGTGGGAACCTTGGGGTATATAAACCTGTTGGTGCAAAATTTGATTGCTGTCGGAGAAGTGCTAGAGTCGGAGAAGACGAGGTCACCGTCGGTGACCCACAAAATAAGTCTCATCCAAAGCTCAGGGTGGTGGCTTCGGCAAGATCCTCCAATGGTCAAGTTAGCTTTTTTGGCCAACAGAAATAGAGTGCTCAGTTAATAAAGTTGCAGAGTTTTAGGAGGGAGAAGAGAGCCCCATGAAAACATATCTGAAGGATCCCTTTTATAGATGGAGCCTATAACAAACTAATAGTGATAGCCATAACTATCAAATAGTGGACCACTCGGAGCCACATGGACCGCTGGGGGCCACATGGAGTTTGTTATGGAGGATAGTGTTTGTTGTCGTAAGGTGCCAGTCCATTTGAGATTTGATAGTCAAAGTTCGGAGGAGTAGGCACCGGTTGGTGATGACCTTTGAGCTATATCAATTCTAGAGGAGTTCAGACTCTTCTAAGATAGTCCGGGTGTGGGTTGGTTCATGCCGTGTACGGGATCGGACTCGTGTAGAGACCTTTCTGGATGACTATGAGAAGTTTGGCCACTAGAGGAGTCCGCAAGGGGTTCAGCCACTGGAGGAGTTAGAAGGGGTTTGGTTGCTGAAGGGGTCCAGAAGGGGTTTGGCCATTGGAGGAGTCTGAAAGGAGTTTGACTACTGAAGGAGTCCGAAAGGAGTTCGGTTGCTGAAGAGGTCCAAAAAGGGTTCGATTGTTGGAGGAGTTTGGAAGGAGTTCGACTGCTAAAGGAGTTTGGAGGAAGTTCAGCTGCTGAAGGGGTCCGAAAAGGATTAGACCGCTAGAAGAGTTCGGAAGGAGTTTGACTGCTGAAGGGGTTCGAAAGGAGTTCAACCGCTGGAGGGTTCCCAAGAGAAAGAATTTTTGATCGAAGCTCTTCTGTGGTTACTAGTTGCATTAGGCTAAGCATCAAACTAGACTTCAGTGGGAGCGGGGTTTATCCCCAGCAATAGTCCTCCTATCCCAAGTTTGAAATTTGAAGAAAGAAAGGAAAAAGATGATGGCCGAAGTTCAGTCCTGGATTTTCATGCTTGTTAGGATGAGACGTTTTGGTGTTTACCATGCTGGCACCAAAATTTTCTAAGTCTGAAATGAGTTTGAAAAGATAGCCCTTCGAATCTCCCACCGAAACTCTACCTCAGGTACGGTGCCATAAAGACTTTGTCTGTCACCGCTCCTCTATCATGATGAATGGGACATGCGGTGCACGCTGACCGATCGAAATCGATCCGCAATCATAATTACTTCAGATTATCTCTGGCTTTTAAGGCCTTCTCCTATTGCTCGGAAGTCATTTCTGCCTGAGTCTTCTTCTTCCTTCGGCTCCCATTCGCCTTTTCCCCGAGGGTCTCATCCTTCTCTCGTCTTTCTAAGCTCCAAACATCCTTTCAATTAATCCTCATCGCATCCATCATCCTTTCATCCTGTCATCCTTTCTGGATAATTTAGGTTAGTTTCCTAACCCTTCTCTTAGGTTATTCGTGCTTATCACTTCTGGCTCCTTGCTTTCCTGATTTTTTTTTGAGGAATTTTCTTGGGATTTATCTCAATCTGAATGTCTTTCAAAACCTCCCACTCCATCAGTTCATGAGGCTCGTCTAGACCGACCTTCTTTAATTCTGCACCCCTGGCCGAGGTAGAACTTGGGAACGTGTCTCGCTTGTCTTTTGCTCTAGACACCATCTCATCCGTCCTTATCCTGGATGATCTTTCTCTAATCTAAATCCAATACGGAATCCCTCTAAATTATGACCTTGAACTGCCCAGCTCCGATGATTGAGTCAGCTCTCCTCCGATTGATCGATTTTGTTTGTACTTAGAAGCTTTACATGTCGGGCTTAGACTCCCACTGCCCCCATTCATAGTCGCCCTCTTCCAATTTTTAAACATCTCCTTTGCATCTATCATACCAAACTTTTTTCGATTCGTCATAGGTTTCCTCTCCCTCTATCAATTGATCGAAGTTCAGCCAACTATTTTGCTTTTTAGAAATTTTTGTACCTTCAAGCGCCACCTTTCAGCGAAGGATTGATGGTACTTTTTCCCCCAGATCGATAAGAAGGGGTTATTAAAAGGTGCCCCTTCTTCCATTCACAACTGAAAGAAAAAGTTCTTTTTTATACATTGCTCGACCTTGCCATTAGTTCTTTCTTCATGGGGTTATATTAGAGAGTCAGTTTGCCAAGCTCCTAGCTTAGACGGAGCCGACCTTAATTCCTCCGATAAACTCAAGGTGTACCGAGCTCCTCTTCTTTCCGACCTTCTAAAGGAACAGACCTTATTCAACCTGGATCTGAGTCTCTGCGATCCTACTAGTACATCTTTTGATTTTTGAATCCACATAGTTTCGCACATGTGTATTGCCACTAACCGCTCTTCTTTTTCTACTACAGAGATGGACAAACAAGCTGCCAAGATGCTTACCAAGGGGCTCTTCACCAGGAAGAAAAAAGGAAAGGTGCAAAATGATGGCTCAAAGAGGATGAAGGTTGGTGTTTCCAACTTCGAAGTTCCTGCCTCCACTGTTGCTGCATCCGAGGTCATCGTCGGTACTGAGATTGCCCCAACTATCGAGGTTGACACCGCTAGCATGGGCTCGGTGCCTTCCATGCCCTCAGGTCCCTCCAGTAGGGATCGGGTTTTGGAGCTTTCTATCAAGAAAGGAACAAGAGAGGGAAGAAAAAAGAATGCCATTGCGAAGACGTCCTGCAATACTCGCTTAGATGGATTGGATGGCGATGACAACGAACGAGGGGAGGATCCTTCGACAATCTGAAGATCATCCTGGATATTGCTGATAGATTTGCCATGCCCGAGGTGGTGGACTAGATGGCCGACCTGGACCCATGATAGCTCATCTGGGGTTCTCTCGAAACCATCCTCAAGGTGATTTCTCCATTGCTTGACTCTTTCTCTTCTCTTCCACGCTTTTCTTCTTCTCTTCTTCTTTTTTTTTTTTATTTTAAACACCAATTGTTTGTTGCAGTCGGGTCACTGATGCTCGCTCACATCAAGAGGGCGCATCGTCAGGAGGTGGAGGCACAGAAGGCCCAGGAGGACCTTCAAGCCGAGGTCCGTCGTCTTCAAGAGAGGATCGATGAGGTCGAGCACCTTACTGAGGAGAAGATGGCGAACATCGGAAGTCTTCAGAGTGCACTTCACAAAGAGGAATTCATCTCGATCGGACTAAAGGCTGCACTAGCCCTAGAGGAGGAGAGGAGGAAGGAAGCCAAAAATAGGGTCACCGAACTGGAGACCCAAATGGCGAAGCCGATCTTGGAGGCAATGACTTGGGCCGTGGAAGTGTTCAAGACCTCTCCCGAGATGCAGAACCTGAATGTCGAGTTTGGCTAGAAAGCATTTATCAAGGGTTTCGAGCTCTGTGAAGGTAGGGTAGCCCGAAGGTTCCCCGAGCTCGACCTCAACTTTTTGGAGGAGGAGGAAGATGATGTGGATGCGGGACCGTCTAATTTTATAATTGACCTTTCCTTCGACAAGCTCGCTTCTGGCCCATCTAAACCTGCCACAGTAGTGCCCAAACTATTTCAAAAACCTGAGGCGATCGAGAGCGATCTAGCTCCACCCTCCAAGGTTGAGATCCTCGAGTAGTTGTATATTTTTTTTTGTATCTTGTACTCAAAAGTTTTGATTAAATGAAGTGATTTTTTTTCTTCAATTTCTTAAGCACTTTTCATATTGCGAATGCAATCTCCCACCAATGCTGATCTACTATCTCAGGGGATTTCTATAAAGCCTTTGATAAAGAACCTAAGAAAGAAAGTCCATCTTCTGTGGAAGAAGTTAAAGAAGATGGAGGACAACCTTCGAGCCTCACGAAAGGATGCTTCTGAGGTGGCCAAAGAGGTCACTCACCTCCGAGGCTTGCATATGAAGGAAGCAGTGAGCTTCAGTATCCAGAAGGGTAGCTTTGAGAAGGAGATCGCCGAACTCAAAAGAAATGCCATCGACAAATCCTGGGCACTGACAGTGAAGATCAGCTCTCTTGAAACTGGCCTGAAGGATGTCGAGGAAAAAATTCATCTTCTAGAAGGGAGCTCGTAGTGATCTACAACAAGGCTCGGTACGATTGGGACTGGTTAATAAAGTTTTTTCAGCTTTAGAAGTAGCTGCAAGATACTATGGACTGGTATAATAGCTACCGAGTGACCTAAGCGAAGAAGATGTCCAGGCTTGAAGGCAAGCTCAAGGTTGTCAGAGACGAGGCAGCTCATCTTTGGAAGTGACTGCATAATAATTAGGGAGCCAGCATGAGTGGTGAGTCGGAGGAGATGGCCTCCTTGAAGAGGACTGTTGGTCAGCTTTCAGAGGCAGTTGGGGCGGAGCAGAGCGAGGTTCAATGGTTGATGTTTCAACTCACCTATGAACATCGGGCAGTTGAGGATGCAGAGAACAAGTCTAAAGTTTTAAGGAGACAGCGGCGAGAGCTTTAGGGTAAGTTTTAGCTCGCCAACAGAATGTATGTAAATGGTCTCTTCCAGAAGGAGCTTGAGGAGGAGATCCTTAGGCTAAAGCAGGCCTTGGTGATGACCGGAGCTGACAGTCCGAAGTTCGAAGAATCCGGTTCACCTTAGAGCTTCAGCCTCTTCCCGCTCTTTTTTTCTTTCTTTCAGTATAATCGGCCTTGTCGGGCTATGCTTTGCTTATAATGAACTCATTTTTGTAATGAAATAATACATTTTTCACTATTTTTATTTCGCGTGAATCTGAGGCCTATTTGCGGCCTTACCTTCTTTACCTCATTTTTCTCTCTATCATTTTCTTATGAAATGCTTGTTGTGGATGCCAAGCTCATTGTGGATGCCGAGCTTATTGTGGATATTGAACTAGGACATCTTTTGCAAATCAGGATAAGATTCTGCCTTTTGCATTTGATGTAGTCGGGTTATCGTGGGAAAATACGTGTAAGGATTCTCTACCAAGCTTCTTTCTTCTCCACTTCTTTGGTCTATGAGGTTCCAATTTTTGCTCAAGTTAGGATGAGGCTTTTCTTCTGTTCTTAACATGGCTTATAGGGGTGCATTAGGATCATCGGTAGGATCTCTCCCTCCATCCTATCTTATATCGACGAGGTCATTGACTTTGCTCGCGTTAGGATGAGATTCTCCTCCTATTCCTAACATGGCTTGTGGGGATGCATTTGGGTTATTGACAGGGCCTCTCCCCCCATCCCACCTTAAATGGATGAGGTCTTCGACTTGCTTACATTAGAATGAGGTTCTCCTCCTATTTTTAATAGGCTGTAGGGGCACATTAGGGCCGTTGTCAGGGCCTCTCCTCTCCTCTCGTCTAAAATGAACGAGGTCTTCGACTTTGCTCACGTTAGGATGAGGTTCTCCTCCTATTTCTAACAGGACTGTAGGGATATATTAGGGCCGTTGTCAGGGCCTCTCCCCTTATCTCATCTAAAATGAATGAGGTCTTCGACTTTGCTCACATTAGGATGAGGTTCTCCTCCTATTTCTAATAGACTGTAGGGGCACATTAGGGCCATTGTCAGGGACCTTTTCCTCATCTCGTCTAAAATGAACGAGGCCTTCGACTTTGCTCACGTTAGGATGAGGTTCTCCTCCTATTTCCTAATGGGCTATAGGGGCATATTAGGGATCGTTGTCAGGGCCTTTCTTCTCTCATCTCGTCTAAAATGAATGAGGCCTTCCTTCATGTTAGGATGAGATTCTTCTTCTTTGCTGTAGGGGTCATAGGATCATTTAGGACCTCTTCCCTCATCTCATCTAAAATGAGGTTCATTAGGATGAGGTTCCTCCTATTCCTAACAGACTGTAGGGGCATATTAGGGCCGTTGTTAGGGTCTCTCCCCTCATCTCATCTAAAATGAATAAGGCCTTCGACTTTGCTCATGTTAGGACGAGGTTCTCCTTTTATTCCTAACATGATCGTATTTGTCATGAGATTAAGTTCGAAGGATAGTCCCCCTTTATCACCGATATATAATAAAAGTTAAGGTGTTGAAGTAGGGGGATTTCATTGTAATCAAATTATCGGTAATACATTCATAGATTTTTTAAATTCCATGGTCGAGGTAGGTTTGCCCCTCCGATTTTCTTCAAGTGGTGCATCTCGGGTCGGACGACTTCCGTGACCTCGTAGGGTCCTTTCCAATTTGGGGCAAGCTTCCCCTGACTCTAAGGCTGAGAGATGGCGATTTGTCGAAGCACTAAGTTCTCCACTCTGAACATTTTACCTCTGACTTTGGAGTTATAGTATCGGACCACCCTTCGCCCATAAGCCACCATCCAAACTTGGATTCCTCTCTTTTTTCTTCTAGTAGGTCGAGGTTGGCTCGGAGAGCTTGCGGGTTATGCTGCTCATTAAAAGCCACTACCCACATCGATGGAAGCTTAAGTTTGATCAAGATGACTGTCTTTGTTCCAAAAGCTAAGGCGAATGATATTTTTCCAGTTGGCAGCCTTTAGGTAGTGCGGTATGCCCATAGAACATGATAAAGTTTGTCCATCCAGGCCCCTCTTACTCTTTCGAGTCTTATCTTGATGTCTTGCAATAGGGTCCAATTGGTCACATCAACTTTTCCATTTGTCTATGGGTGAGCTACCGATGTGAAGTGATGGAAGATGTTTAGATCTTCACAGAACTCAATGAGCCTCATTGCAGTGAACTGTCGCCCATTATCTATTATGAGAGTTCGGAGCAGACCAAACTGGTAGATGATTGACTTTCAAATGAAGTTCCGTACCTTGATCTCAGTAATTTTTGCTAGTGGTTCAGCTTCATCTTATACTTCTTGAGTGCACTAAAAGTCTCTTCGAGGTCGGCGATGTGGTTTATTAAAGCTTGGCTTTTGACGAGCATGTCATCCACATACACCTCCATGTTGCGATCGATCTGCTCCTTGAAGATCTTGTTGATCAGGTGCTGGTACATTGCTTCTACATTCTTGAGTCCAAAAGGCATAATCCTATAACAGTAAATACCATGATCAGTAACAAAAGTAGTTTTCTCCTCATCCTCCGATGCCATCCGTATTTGGTTATAGCCAAAGAAGGCATCCACAAAGGTGAAGAGCTCATGGCCTAAGGTTGCATTTACCAGTTGATCAATCCTGGATAGAGGATAGCTATCTTTTGGGCAGACTTTATTTAGCTTTTTGAAGTCTATACACATCCTCCACTTGCCATTGGCCTTCTTGATTAGGACCACGTTAGAGACCCAAGTCGGATAGCTGATTTCTCGAATAAATCCAGCATTGATAAGCTTGTTGATTTCTTCTACTATTGCCTTCTGTCTTTCTGGTGCACGGTCCTGAACTCTTTCTTTCACTGGTCGATGCTTGGGATCAACGACTAGCCGATGTTCCATAACCTCGATGTTGATCCCACGCATATCCATCGAAACCCAGGCGAAGACATCGCCATTCCTCCGTAAAGAGGCGATGAGCTTTTCCCGAGCTCCATCTTCTAGATTGGAGCCAATTTGCACTGTATGCTCTACTTTTTCGTCATTCAGGGGGACAATCATAAGAACATCTATGGACTCGCTCCATTCTTCGGCAAGGTCATTGCGGACATCAAGCCCATCAACTAGGTAGAGGTTAAGTCGAGTGTCGTTTTGTAAGGCGATGGAGTAGTAGTGCTAGGCTAATGCTTGATCACCTCTGATTTCACCTATTCCATTATTTGTTGGAAATTTTATTTTCAAGTAATAGATCAACACTACGGCTCGTAGTGCATTAAGATCAGATTGGTCGAGGATTGCATTATAAGTGGAGGGGGCTTTTATCATCAAAAAGTAAACCCACGTCTTGGCCTGCTTTTGATACTATCCTACAGTCACGACTAGAGTTATCATTCCCTCTACTGGCACAGCATCGCTAGTGAAGCCGACCAATGGGGAGCTCATGGGTTCCAAGCAATTATCGGATATGGACATTTTAAAGAAAGCATCATAGTACAGAATGTTAGTAAAACTTTCATTATCTACCAAAATGCAGTGTACATCATAATCAGCAATGTTCAAAGAGATTACAACCACGTCGTTGTGAGGAAACTAGACTTCTTGAGCATCCTCATTAGTGAAAGCGATGGGCTCTTCATTTCTTCGCCTCTTCCCGAGCTCGGTTGACCTACTAGCCTCCTCTCGTCGAAGTCTCCTAGAGATGGTGTTAATGATGCTGATCGGGGGCCGATCTTCTCGCTGCTCCTTGCCCCTCGATGGTTCTGACAGTGGGGGTGCTCTCACCCAATCCTCTCATCCTTTTGGCCGATATTGTAGGAACCGAGCAAGCCTACCATGCCTAATGAGCTTCTCGATCTCATCTTGGAGATAGATGCACTTTTCTATATCATAACCATGATCGTGATGGTAGAGGTAGAACTTGCTAGGATTGCATTTGCTAGAGTGAGTATGCATCCTTTTTGATCTCGATAATTGCTCCCTGATCTCCATCAGTACTTGAATTTTTGGAGCATTGATAGGGGCGTAGTTATGAAAATTTCTAAAGGAAGAGCTCCATCATGCCCTTCTATTCGGGCTTCTTCGCCTTTGGGCCCGGGTAGGGGTTCAAGCCCGCTTACGCTCCGAAGAAGTTTGGGAGCATGGCCGAGCTTTGCTTAGTTTCTCTCTATCCATGGGTACATTTGGTTTTCCTGCCTGCTACTCTAGGATGGCTTCATTATCACTAACCTTAAAGGCCTCTTCAGTTCGGGCATAACCTTCAGTTCGAGCCAGCATATCAACAAAGTTCTTAGGGTACTTCTTCTCTAGGGAGAATAGCAAATCATTCTTCTGAAGGCTGCCTTTGAGTGTGGCCATTGCAATAGACTGGTTTAGATTCTGGACTTCTAATGCAGTAGCATTAAATCGAATGACATAGGCCCAGATAGATTTTTTCTCCTGCTTGATGTTCATCAGGGAATCTGAATCTCGATGGAGATATCTGCTGCTAACAAAATGAGCCATAAACTGATGGCTCATTTGATCAAAAAAAAGATGGTACCCGATTTAAGTGCTGAGTACCAATTTCTGATGGCTTTCTTGAGGGTGGACGAAAAAGCCTGACACAAAATGGCATCCGACACGTTGTGGAGTAGCATCATTATTCGAAAGGCCTCCAGATGGTCGATCGAATTGGTGGTCCCATCGTAACTCTCAAACTACGGAAGCTTGAAGTTCAGTGGGATTGGTTCCTGCATAATCTTTGGAGAAAAAGGAGGGTCAATGCAAATATCATTACCATGGGAGGAGGAAACATGATGGAGTTCTTCAATTCGTCGACTCATTTTCTGAAGCCTTTGATCCAGAAGATCTTCATGATCGTTGATCTCTAGGTTTTTTGGTGCAACGGGAGCAAAGCTCCCCCCAGGATTGAGTCATGGTCTGAGCAAGGGCTCTCCACCCTCTATTTCTTTTTTTCAGAGGTCACCGATCGGCTAACCTAAGTTGGCCATCTCCAGACTGGATCATGAGGCTTCAAAGGAGTCTGCTTTGATCGAATTAGCGTCGGAGCCTACCGATGCATGGCCTGCACCGCCTCCATGAGATCGCAAACTTGCTGGATCAGCAGGTTGAATTGCTCCACATCCACCATGGCTGTAGGTGGAGCTTGAGTTGTCGGAGCTGAAGTGGGAGTAGATAGATCTGGATGATATTTGGCTATAGAGATCGTTGACCGTCGGATCAATGCTTTTTTGGAAGGCATTTTTTTTGGAAAAAACTCTAGAGAGGAAGAAGAGAGATTGCTGCTGAGCACTCCTTTAAGAATAAGAGAATCTCAGGAATAGAAGGTCCCTTTCTTCACCGTCAATCCTATTTGTGTGAAATCTGATTGCCGTCGGAGAAGTGCTAGAGTCAGAGAAAATGAGGTCGCCACTGATGACCAACAAAATAAGTCTGGGGTGGTGGCTCTGGCAAGATCCTCCGACGGTCAAGTTAGCTTTTTCGGCCAACAGAAATGGAGTGCTCAGTTAAGAAAGTTGCAGAATTTTGGAAGGAAGAAGAGAGCCTCGAGAAAACATATCTGGAGGATCTCTTTTATAGATGGAGTCTATAACAAACTGATAGTGACAGCCGTAACTATCGGGTAGTGGGCCGCTTGGAGCCACGTAGAGTTTGTTACGGAGGATAGTGTTTGTTGTCGTAAGGTGCCAGTCCATTTGAGATTTGATAGTCAAAGTTTGAAGGGGTGGGCATCGGTTGGTGATGACCTTTGAGCTATATCAATTCTAGAGGAGTTTGGACTCCTCTAAGGTAGTCTGGGTGTGGGTTGGTTTATGCCGTGTATGGGATCGGACTCGTGCGGAGACCTTCCTGGATGACTATGGAAAGTTTGGCTGCTGGAGGAGTCCGAAAGGAGTTCGACTGCTGAAGGAGTTGGAAGGAGTTTGGTTGCTGAAAGGGTCCGGAAGGGGTTTGACTATTGAAGGAGTCTGGAAGGAGTTCGATTGCTGAAGGAATCTAAAAAGGGTTCGACTGCTGAAGGAGTATGAAAGGAGTTCGATTGCTGAAGGAGTTTGAAAGGAGTTTGGCTATTGAAGGGGTCCGAAAAGGGTTCGACCGCTGGAGGAGTCCGAAAGGAGTTCAGCTACTGAAGGAGTTCGAAAGAAGTTCGGTTGCCGAAGGGGTCCAAAAAGAGTTCGACCGCTGGAGGGGTCCCAAGAAAAAGAATTTTTGATCGAAGCTCTTCTGTGGTTACCAGTTACATTAGGCTAAGCATCAGACTGAAGTTCGATGGGAGCGGAATTTATCCCCAACAAAATCAATGTATTATAACTTTTATAATAGAGTGAAATACAATTGAGTTTTTCTTTCTAACTCTCTATCTCTCTTTTCTCTCTGGTTCCAATGCCAAAAACCTAGGCACCATCCCCTTTCTCTCTTCTTCTTAGATCTTCTTTAGTTTTCTGGATTAACATCTAGGTTCACGCAAGAGGTCAGATCTAGGCTGTAGTTCTGAGCAGCTGTAGGCACAATAGAAGTGCAGGAACTGAGATGGCACATTGGGATCATTTAAATCATTAGATTTTGAGGATTCCTCATCCTTATCATGCCATACCCAAGGCTGACATGTGATAGGATGCACATTTTCTATTAGATTACTGTGCTAACTAGAGACTAACACATGTCAACATCTCGATTGGGTGCATCAAACCATCAAGTTGATCCAAGCCATAGGTGTGGCTACAAATATCGGCCCCCCTTTACTCGTTCTGCACCTTCCACTATTTCTTCTCTTGATGTTCTACTTCCTTAGCTACCAGGAGGCTTCTTTATCACTATTCGCCATTTTCAAGGCTTTCGATGATCACCTTTGGGGTTGTCATTGATTGTTCGATGGGCCTTCCTTAGTTGTTCCCTTCTTTCCTACACCTTTTTAGTTTTCTATTATTGTTGTTTTAGTATTTCTCCCTTTGGGTCCTTCGTTTGTTCTATTCCCCTCCTTGGTCCTCCATTTTCTTTGCATTTTCTTCTTTTTTTGTCTTTTATTCAATTAAAATGGAATCCGATGATTGTGAGAGCCAAGGTGAAGACCTTGGGGTCAGCCAAGACTCTTGGCTAGTTCCTCATTGGGTCGGGCCTGGGGTAGAACACCAAACTTCTACTGCTTTGGACCTTTTGGCTTAGTCTGAATCATTTGGTTTGGATGTCCTTGAGCACAAGCCAGAAGTGGTTTGGATGTCTGAGGTGAGCCTATGGCTGATGTGAAGCTCTATGTAGAACTTCTTGAATTTCTGGTTACCAAATTGCCATGCATTATTGATGATGATGGCTTGGAAAAGTCTGAATCAACAAATGGTTGACTTGTAGATGAAGTCTTGAACCTTATTTTGAGTGATTTGTGCTAGGGGCATGGCTTCGACCCACTTCATGGAGTAGTTGATGGCAATAATGAGGATCTTCCTTTGTTTGATCATCTATGGGAAGGGAACGAGGATGTCAAGTCCCCACTGAACAAATGGCCAGGGCATGAAGATTAGTGTGAGCTTGGCTATAGGTTGATATTGAATATTGGTGTACCTTTGACATTGGCTGCACTTCTTGATAAGCTTGGCAGCATCTTGCTATAAGGTTGGCCAATAGTAACCATGTCGAAGTACTTTATAGGCTAGTGATCTATCCCCTAGGTGATTCCTACAAATTCCTTCATGTACCTCTTGAAGAGCATAGTTGGCTTCAGAGGGCTATAGGCATTTGAGCAGAGAGAGGAGTATAATCTTTTGTATAGGTTCCCTTCAAGGAGGATGTACCAGGGAGCTAGCTGCTTGATCTTCTAAGCCTCCATATTGTTTGAAGGGAGGACCACGCCAGTGAGATAACTCCTAAGTGGGTCCATCCAGCTTGGCACATGGTCAACTTGCATGACCATGGTTAGATCTTTGATGCTGGATCTTTCCAATGCTCAATGAGAACCTTTCCATTGAGCTCAGTGCACCCTAAGGTCACTAGTTGGGATAGCATGTCTGCCCAAGCATTCTCAACCCTTGGTACCTACTAAACTTCAAACTTCTAAAAAACTAAGGTCAGTTCCTTGATTTTTTGTAGATACCTAATCATCATTGGCTCACATGCCTCATACTCTCTCTAAACATGGCCAATGACTAATTAGCAATCAATGAAGGCTTTGAGTTGTTCCACTTCAAGCTCCCAGGCAATGTTAAGGCCAGTGATTATTGCCTCATACTCGACTACATTATTTGAGGTGTTGAAAATGAATCATCATTCATATTCAATCACAACCCCATCTAGACTGAAGAGAATGAGTCCAGCCTCATTGTCTTGAGAATTGGAGTCTTTATCAATGTATAAGACCCATTGGGGCCTGCCGACCTTCTCTTCAGATATCTTCAGGGTTATTCCCTCCTTGGGAATGGTGTTCTCAGTAATGAAGTCTATCAAGATGAGCCTTCATGATAGGTCGGGGCCGTTACATGATGTCAAACTCATTGAGCTCAATCATCCATTTCATCATTTGCCCCAAGGTGATGGGCTTCTACAGGCTAGCTTTTAATGGTTGGTTGGTTAAGTCCACCACAAATGGGCCTAAAAGTAAGGTTGGAGTCGTCGAGCTAAGATGACAAAAGTGAGGATAGTTTTCTCTGATCTAGAGTACATGGTCTTAGCATCTCATAGCACCTTGTTCACATAGTAGATTGGCTTTTGAACCTTCCCTTCTTCTTGGATTAGCATCAAACTCACTACAAAAGATGACAGATAAATATATGCATAGAGTTTCACCTACATCCAATTTGGAGCAAAGGTGGTGACTTGAGGTAACTCTTGAGGTTCTCGAATGTAGCTCAGCACTCCTCTATCCACTTAAAGTCCTTAGCTTGGCATAGTGCTTTGAAGAAGGGAAGGCATCTTTTAGCTAGCTTTGAGATGAACCAATCACTATTCTCCCCATGAGGTGCTACACAACCTTTTTTTAGGTTGGGTGCTTCATTTCATGGACTTCTCAGATTATCTTTGGGTTTGCCTCGATTCCTTGCTGCGTCACTATAAACACCAAAAATTTTTCTGAGGTAACTCCAAAAGTACACTTGATAGGATTTGGCTTCATCCAGTGCCACCTCAGTTCTCTAGGTTGACTATGTGCCTATCTACTTCGATGCTCTTTACCAACATATCATCTACATACATCTCTATATTATGGCTGATCTAATTTTGGAATACTTTGTTGATGAGATGCTGATATATCGCACCTGTATGTTTTAATCCAAGTAGCATTATTTTGTAATGCAAACCTTTGTCGGTGATGAATGTTATCTTTTTCTCATCCTTGGACACCATTCAGATCTAGTTATAACCAAAGAAGGCATCCATGAAGATTTAGAGCTTATGTCTTGAGGTAGCATCCATGAGCTGATTGATTTGTTGTAGCAAAAAACTATCCTTTGGACAAGCTTTGTTAAGGTCAGTGGAGTCGATGCATATCCTCCACTTGTTGTTAGCCTTCTTCGCCATCACCATGTTTACTAGCCAATCAAGATAATGAACCTCCTAGATGAAGCCCACCACTAGGAGTTTGTTCACCTCCTCATTTACTACCCATTATTGATCTGGTGTGAAGCTTTTCTTCTTTTGCCGAATTGGACAATGTCCAGGATTAGTATTTAACCTATGAATAATGATTTTGGGAGGAATACCTGACATGTCAAATGTCGACCAGGTGAAGATATTAGAATTTGTCGATAAGAACTATAGCAAGCAAGCTAGCAAATCAGTTGGCAGCATGGTTTTGATTTGGATCATTTTGGTTGGGTCCTTCTCCTAAAGCGACACAGACTCTAGCTACTTAGCAGGCTCACCTCAGGCTTCTTTGAATTCTTCTCAATGGTTGAAGTTCTCGATTGGTAGAGATTCCATGAGCTTCTTTCCTTCTACAAAAGCCATGAAATGCTAGCGGGCTAGCATCTGATCTCCTCTAATCTCGCTAACCCCATTCTTTGTTGGGAATCATACCAAATAATGCAATGTGGATATTATTGTCCCTAGTGCATTGAGCTCGGACCGATCAATTATAGCATTGTAGGCAGAAGGAGTCCAGACCACTAAGAAAGTTAGCTACATGGTAGCCTACCGAGGTTCTTGTCTCACTATGATAGATGGGGTCACCTCTCCCTTGACTAGGATGGAATTCCCCAAGAATCTAATGAGGGGAGTATTTATCCTTCTCAGCCAATCGATTAGTAGTTTCATCTCTTAGAATGTATCATAAAACAAAACATCGACCAAGCTTCCATTATCAATGAACACTTTTTTTATATCATAGTTTGCTATCATCATGAAAATGATAACATCATCATCATGAGGAGTTTGAACTCCATGGATGTCCTCATTAGAAAAAGAAATTACATCAACCATTTATTGCCTTTTTGGCAATAGGTTCTCTATTAGATGTATGCCCTAGAAACTAGATTGGCTGACACGTATACACATTCTAGGGTCATAATTTTAAAATTAATAAAATTTTGATTATTTGTTATTCATGTTATATGCATTTAAATTGCATCCATGAATCATCTAAGGTGTTGACTTGACAATGATACCTATTCTCAGGAGTTGAGAATTTGAGACAGGTGCCATTTAGGATCAATTTCTAAATGCTTCCAATTAATGGATAGTCATGAGTATGGTGACTGATCCAGTTAGATCGGTGCATGGATCGCTTTCTTTCATGGGTAGATAAGTCTTGACTCTATAGTGTGGGGACACTAGAGAAGAATATAGGTACTTGAAAGAGGTCAAGGGTACTGAGCATGAACAACATGAGTAGTCACTGAGATGGCTATCCATCGTCAGTGGCTTACTCGATGTTATAGCTATGTAGATAGTTCTTTGGCCTATGGTGCCTCAACTGTTCATAGTGGGATTGTTGTAGTTTGATTGCACCAACACTCTGTTATCTAGCCATTTAGTATCTTGCGGTGTATATTAGCTTTAGTAGGTCTATTGTAGGAATAGGGTGTGCACCAAGATGGGATCCGTCGACTTTGGTAGATAGGGAGAGGTCCTATGCAATTCATGAGACTTAGTCCTAAAATCCATGGCCATGGTAGATGAATGACGGAAAGAAGTTTCACAGGGACTCGAATTGATTGAATCTAGCATATGACAGACAAACTAGTTTGACAAGTTATCCTTGATCTACATCCTATTGGGACTCACGATAGAAGAGCTAAACTACACGATAACTGCACCTAGAGGTTCATTTTTAATTTTGTGGAGTTTCTACTATATGTTACTATGTGTCACTAGTGGATTATGGGATCAATAAAAATGATTTGATAATAAATAATTTTTAATTAATTGTATTGGAAAGAGTTATAGTTTATTGAAAAAAGTTTCAATAATATTGTTGATAGAGGTCACAATGTATCCTACTATCAGATAGAATTAGACCTATAGGATCACACAATAAAGAAATTTGATCCTAAATTGATCAATTAGGCTTGTAAAGTCCTAACTAGACTATTAGGCATTTTTCATGCATTACTTGTAGTCCATCATGGACCAGAGTTGTTTCTCCATAATTTCTTGCAGTTTATGGTAATTTGGTAGACCGCTTAAGGGTCTACAGCAAATGTCATGACGTATAGAGCTTATTATGCATGATCAAGCAGCTGGGGGCACATGTAGGTGCGATCAGATGGCTATGGGTGTTATGTATGCGATCAAGGAGACTGTTTGAGTTATAATTGAAGACTGCGTTCTATGATTTGGGCTTGGATACAAGCCTATAAAAAGTTCTAATGATGGTTGTGGAGTAATGCAAGGCATCTGAGTAGCCAAGCGGCCTTATGGAGAGGTCAATAAGTGCAGGGGTAGAGGCTATAATAGCAGTGATGTAGAAGTAGCAGCTGGCAGCACTACAGCATCATAAAAAAGTAATAGTACTGCTTGCAGGTAGCAATAGGTGCAGAGCATTCGGTGGGAAAGGTTGTGAGGGCATAGCATCATGTAGCTGCTGAAGGTCTCCTTAGAAAATTTTGTGAGAGCTTTTATGAGGGTGAGTGCTTCTTGTTGAGAGAGGTTTGTGTATGAGAGTTGAGAGTGGATATTCTCTTATACTTATTTTCTCTTTCATAGTAAAGCTTGCATGCCTCATGAAGGTAGCACTTGGGCAATCCACATACTTGATTATATGTTCTTTATTATTTCTTCTTTCTTCTTGCTGTAACAAGGTGGTATCGGATCCTATGTAACAAGTGGCATCATATGTAGGTGGTGTCAGGATGGTGTTGACCCCACCAAATGGTCCAAGAGTAGCTCTGGTCGCAATAGAGGCGACATTGCATGGCAGGAGATGGTGCTGCATGGCAAGAGAAGAAGGGGGGTGGGGAGGAAAGAGGAAGGTGGGGAAAGAAGGGGGAGGCAAGCTTAGGGAGGTGGGCTGAGGGCTCAAGGAGGCTGTCGGGGGCTCGAGGATGCAGCCAAGGGGAGGTAAGCCGAGGGCTCGAGGCTTGAGGAGGCGATCGATAGCTCGAGAAAGCCAAATCTGGTGGTGGGGAAAGAGTGGGACCGAATGCAATGGGGGGGAGGCATGTTGGGGGCTCTGGGAGGTGGCTAAGGCTCAGGGAGGTGGGAGGCAAGAGGTGATCAAGGGGCTCGGGATCTAGCAGATGGGGGCTCAGGGAGGCGACCGAGGGGCTTGAGATCTAGTGGATGGAGGCTCAAGGAGGTGTGCTGGGGTCCTCGAGGCTCAGAGAGGCAGCCGGGGGACCAGGGAAGCTTGATCCAGTGGTAAGGAAATGAGGGGGATCAGACGTGGCCAAGACTCGAGGAGGCGAGGGGCGGCCGAGGGGCTTGAGATCTGATAGATGGAATCTTGGGGAGGTAGCCAGGGGCTCAAGGAACTGGGATCCAATGGTTGAGGGCTTGGGAAGGTGGGGGAAAGAGGGGGTCTGTCGCCGGTGGGGAAGCCAACCTCAAAATCGAGAGTGGGATAGGAAAAAATGAGGGCGCACGGGGGTAGGGGGGTGGGGGAGGGTGCACGAGGAAGCAAAAAATAGGTGGAAAAACTTATTAACGATGGCAAAATGCCATTACTAATAAGTATCTTTCATTTCTAATAATAATAAAATTTAATTAAAAAATAAAATTATTTTTTATTAGCGACAGTAAAACACCATCGCTAATAAATATTCTACCATCGCTAATAATAATAAAACTAAATTATAAAAAATAAAATTATTTTTTATTAGCAACCTAATTTGCCATCGTTAAAATCAAAATTTTCATTACTAATAATTTTTTTTTTATGATAGAATATTTTTTGGTTATAATTTCCCGAATGAAAAAATTATTATTAGCAATGACAAAATTGCCATTGCTAATAGCCGCCACTAATTAGTCTTTTTCTTATAGTGATCCAAGGTAGCGATATACTTATTTTCTATCATCGAATCCGCAATGATTAGTTACTGGGAACTCTTTCAATTAGAAGTGCCATTGCTAATAGCACCATAGAAGTGCTACTAATTGAAAGAGTTCCTAGTAACCTATCATTTCGGATTCAATGATAGAAAATAAGTATATCGCTACCTTGGATCACTATAAGAAAAAGACTAATTAGTGGCGGCTATTAGCAATGGCAATTTTGTCATTGCTAATAATAATTAGCCTTTCACAGCAAATACATGAAAGACCTAGGGGAGGCATCCTATATCTAGGAATAAAGGTCTATAGAGAATACTTAGCCTTTCATAGCAAATGTATATAGAAGAAGTGCTTGGACATCTCCTCAGATGTCCTATTTTAGAGTTTTTCATTCTAAACCTCTGCAGCACTTCTTCTATATACATTTGCTGTGAAAGGCTAAGTATTCTCTATAGACCTTTATTCCTAGATATAGGATGCCTCCCCTAGGTCTTTCATGTAGAATTTCTTAGACAACCTTCTTTTGATCGAGGACAGCATAAGAATGTCATTCCTAATAAGGAGGATGTTATCCACGTATAGTACGAGGAATGTGATAGTGCTTCCACTAATCTTTTTATATATACAAGATTCCTCCTCATTTTTTATGAAATCAAATGATTTGATTGCATTGTTGAAATGAGTGTTTCAACTCTAAGAAGTTTGCTTAAATTCATATATAAATCTTTGCAGCTTGTTGACTTTGTGATCTCCATCACTGAAAGTGAAATCCAAAGACTACTCCATATAGATATCTTTCTCAAGATATCTATTTAAGAATGCTATTTTCGCATCCATTTATCATATTTTATAATCATGAAAAGCTACCATAGCAAGCAGTGTGCAGATGGATTTAAGCATGGCCACAAGTGAAAAGATATCCTAATAGTCAATGTCTTGGCGCTGAATATAACCTTTCTCCATGAGCCTAGCTTTAAAGATCTTTACCTTACCATCTATACCTAGTTTCTTTCTGTAGATCCATTTATACCTAATGGGTACTATATCCTATGGTGGACCCACTAAGGTGAAGGTATACAGTGTACGGTTTTTAGATCTACTATCGAAACTTTTTTAAAAAATTAATGTAGTAGAATTAAAAATTAATCTAATTAATTTATAAAGCTACTGATCATATCAATAAATCCTACATATCAAGGATCTAAATATGATATATATGCAATTAAAATCTAAAAATTGAATTGCTAGCAGTAAAATAATTTTACTACTCTATGTGTTCAGAACATGATACCTTGTGCGGGTAGTAGAACACCACAATTTGATCACCACCAGGGAGGTCCTCTCATTGTGATGCAACCACACAAGTTGTCTGGCCTCTGCGGATCTTCACACAAGGCCCTGGTCCCGATTGGCTCCTCCTGAGTGCTAGCTCAACGTCGAAAGCTTCGACAGCTGATCTTGATTGAACTCCTTTGATCTTCATCCATAGGCTCTTCAAATAATCTGGATCACCAGCAGAGATTGGAGAGAGGTAGAGGAGGTTTCCAGAAAATCTCATGGGCTCACGACACTCGTAGCTCACAAAATGAATCCCCAAACCCTAGGTTGAAACCCTAGGGCTACACTCTCATCCAAACCCTGTGCACTTGTCTCCTTGGATTTCTTTTCTTTGATTTTTTTGAATTTTCTCATGTAGAGTGGGGGCTCATGCATGGAATGGCTTTCCCTCTCATAAGTTGTGCATGCCCTTGAGAAGAGCACAATCTAATGTGTGCCTATCTACATCCAGAATGCATGGGAGGGATAGGAATGAAGTGGTTGTCCATTTGAATTCAAACTCCTTTTGAATTCAAATGGTAACAAACCTGATTTTATCCACTTGGGCATGGGAAAGCTAGGGCATGCACCCTCTCTATGCATGGAGAAGTCTCATGTGAAACTCTTTCTCGTAGAAATAATTGGATATAGAAACTGGATGATGTGGTGCAGGAAGAGGACTGGTCAAACTAGTCCAAATTGATCTTATCCTATTGAACCCATTCCAAACTAATTTTGCTAGGTCCAATTAGACCAAATTAAACCAGACTCATTTAAGCTTAATAAGTCTTAATTAAATTTTAATCAAATTAAGAATTAATTAAGCCCAAACCCTAATCAAATCAAGGATCAAACTTCCTCGGCGATTAGGTCATCTCATAACCTAATCGGATCAAATCCAACTGAATCCAATTCAATTAGACTTGATCCAAAAATCATTACTCACTCAAAATGAGTTAATTAGTAATCAAATTACTATTTAAACATCTCATAAATATAGAATCCAATTTTAATGAATATTCGGATAATAGAGTTCCATCAAAATGAAACTCTTGATTGAAGAGTCCCAAACCAATGGGACTCTTGACCCTTGTCCCAAATGTGTGGAACTTATGAACATAGAGTCACAGACCGGTGGGATTCTCGATCATAGAGTTCAAGATAAGCAGGACTCAAAGTTCCAATGCAGTAAGACTCTCGATCAAAAAGTTTTAGTCTAGTGGGACTCCTCACCATCCATCAGATCAGGTAGGAACCTCTAATGTATGTGACCCCACATGTTCGAACCTAAGCTAGTAGTATAGGAATCGATTCCTGTACCAATTAAAATGACCATCTAGCAATGGTATCCAATATCTGAATAGATCGAATAGTCACAATCATAATAATCAGAATCTATGCGAATATGGTTACCGCATCATTCATCCTTTTGACCTCTATGTTTAAGATGACTCAAAGTTAAATTGCCAATTCTATAAGATACATCCATATCATGTTTCAATGCAATCAATCCTGTGACTCCTCATAAGCACTATCCTAGCCAATATTTTGCTAAATAAAAACATAATTGAACATAACTTCTAAATCAAAATGGTCAATCTCATCTTGATTCATACACCGACTTCTCAAGTACTTGACTGTGCTCAGAAACCTTACATCATTAAATTAAAAATTTAACTAGTCCGACACCAAAGCATAATCAGTTGCTTGAAAGTCACCATGATGATCTCAGGTTGGAGGGACACTTATACCTATATTCCATTGGAACAAATTTTGATAGCAAGAAAGCTCTAGAATTGATCAGTTTAGTGCACATATACCCCTACATCTCACCTGCATGCCATACCAATGTCTCTATACTCCTTGGTTAAGAGGACAATGAATCCATATGGCACACAATGATCTATACTTGATTAACATTATCGTCCTTAGTAATAATGTATCATTTGATCATGAACAGGTTTAAGAACTAAATGATAAATCTTTCTTTGTCGATTCTAATTAGTCCTAAGGACTTCACCACAACATAGAAGTTCATTAGAAGATGAAAAGAATTTATGATAAACTATGCCAAAATAATATTTGTTTATTTATAGTTCATATACAAGTATAAACATGTAGCTTAACCATCAATAGGCCGACGATTGGCTTGAGGACACTATTCCTAATAATCTTCTACTTAGACTAAAGCCAATCGGTGTAGTATCTAATACCCATCTTTGACTTGAAGTCATCAAATTCCTTCACCACCATAGCTTTAATGAATGGATCGGCCAAGTTTTTCTTTCCATCGATCTTCTGAAGGTCAACATCACCTCGATCCACGATCTTCCAAATAAGATGGTAGCGATACAGAATATGCTTCATCCACTAGTGTGACTCGGTTCCTTCACCTGAGCAATGGCTCTAAAGCTGTCATAGTAAAGTAGAACTGGACCATCAAGGGAGGGTGCCATACCGAGCTTGGTGATGAACTTTCTCAGACACACCACTTCTTTGATAACATCTAATGCAGCGACATACTCTGCCTCACAAACTAAGTCAACCATAGTATGCTTCTAGGAATTTTTCAGCAAACAGCTCCACCATTAAGGGTAAACACATACCCCAACATACTTTTGTTGTCACATGATTAGACTAAAAATTGGAGTCTATAAACCCTACAAATCTCAAGTTTGGCTAACCAAAAAATAAGCCATTGGTCTTTCATATTTGTTAAATACTTTAGGATAGTTTTAACAACCTTCTAATGGTTCTTCCCTGAATCAGATTGGTATCTACTCACTATCCCTAGTAAGTATGCCACATCTAGTCGTGTACATATCATGGCGTACATGATAGAACCCACTGCAAAGTATATGAAATTCTACTCATATGCTCTCTCTTTAGGTGTTGTCGGAAAATCCCCCTTCAAGAGAGAAATTTCATGATCTGTCGGTAGATAGCCTTTCTTGGAATTCTCCATATTGAACCGCTTCAGCATGGTGTCAATGTACGTGGACTAGAATAATCCAAGCAACCTTTTAGATCTATATCTATAGATTTTCATCCCTAGGATGTAGGAAGCTTCTCCTAGATCCTTCATGGAGAACTGTGACGACAACTAGATCTTTATTTCCTATAATGCAGGAACATCATTCTCGATTAAGAGAATGTCATCCACATACAATATAAAAAATATAATTACTGGACTATTAGCCCACTTATATATATATGGCTCTTCTTTGTTCTTAACAAAGCCATACATCTTGATCGTTCTATCAAAACATATGTTCCAACTCCGAGATGCCCACTTCAATCCATTAATGGACTTTTGAAGCTTGCACATCTTAAACTCATCTATGGATGTGAATCCTTCAGATTATATCATATACACCTCTTCATTCAACTTTCCATTCAAGAAAGCTATCTTTACATCCATCTACCAGATTTCATAGTCTAGATGGACAGCAATCACAAGCATAATCTGAATAGACTTAAGCATTATCATAGAAAAAAATATCTCATTATAGTCTATACCATAACATTACGATATTTCTTGACAATCAGATGGGCCTTATAGGTCTCCATCTTTTCATCTATGCTCTTTTTTCTTTGAAGACCTACTTACACCCTATAGATTTTATCCCTTCGAGTGGATCAACCAATATCCATATATTATTGACCTTCATGGACTCTATTTTAGATTTCATGGCTTCAAGCCATTTCTTGGAATCGGACCTCTACAATGCATCCATATAGATGATCAGATCCTCATCATTCTCATTGAGTTTGATAGGATCACCATTCCAAATCAAAAAATCATAGTATCTATCCGGCTGACGTGGTACTCTATCAAACCACCTTAAGGGTATAGGTTCACTCGGCTCCAGGTTTGATCTAATAAATTTTGGTTCAGATTCAACTACTTGTGTCGATTTTTTTATCTACCGAACTTCCTCAAGCTCGACCTTAGAGGCATTAGTTCCTTCACTAAGAAACTTCTTTCTCAAAAAAGGTTTCCTTAAGGCTGACAAACATCTTTTGCTCATCAGCTAGGTAGAAATAATATCCTTTGATCTTTTTTGGATATCCTATAAAATTATACTTCTCAGATCTAGGTTCAAGCTTATCCATTACTAAATGTTTGACATAAGTTGGACACCCCCAAACCCTAAGGTGCAAGAGTACTGTCTTATGCCCTATCCATATCTCATATGGCATTTTAGCTATGACTTACTCGAAATCCTATTTAGAATGTAACAAGCCGACTCGAGCACATATTTCTATAAGAAGATTGGCAAACTAGCACACCCCATCATGGATCGAACCATATCTAATAGGATCTGATTTCTCCTTTTAGACACGCAATTATGCTATGGTGTTTCAGGAGGATTTCATTGGAAGAGAATCCCATTCTTCCCTAGATATGTCTGAAATTTACTAGAAATGTACTTACCCCCTCGGTCAGACTGAAGAGTTTTAATACTCTTTCTAGTTTACTTGTCTACCTCATTATGGAACAGTTTGAACATTTCAAATAATTCTAACTTGTATTTTATCAAGTAGATATACTCATACCTAGATAGGTCATTAGTGCATGTTATGAAGTAGAAATATCCTCCTCTAGCACTTAAGCTCATGGGTCCACAAACATCAGCATGTACTAAACCCAGGAGTTCACTAGCTCGCTCATCCTTTCTAATAAAAGGTGACTTGGTCATCTTACCAAGAGGACAGGACTCATAGGTTGAAAGTGATTCATAATCACTGACTTCAAGAATTCCTTCTTAAGCCAACCAGTTTATTAAGAGTTAATGTGACCTAGCCTACAGTGCCAAAGGTAGACTTCAGATACATCATTTATTCTAAGATATTTACTATTAGGATTAATGATGCTCCCAAGCCTTCGGAGGTCACTGAAGGAGTTAGAGTGTTGGCTCTAGGAGATGAGGATAGGTATGGTCCTAGGGCTAGTACCGGTTTGGTCCTAAGGTGGAGGTTCAGCCCTCCACGATCATGAGGCCCTAGTTTGGATCTCATGGAGGGCTACTCAGAGTTTGGACTAGGTTTGGATCTATGAGATTGAGTGCATGATCAAACCAAGGGTGTACATGGGTTTGGATGAGTGCATTCGGACTGGGTTAGCTCAGGAAGTTTTTTACGGATTAGGGTTTTGGTCCATATATAGGTATATATATATGTATATTATAAATCCTAGAGAATAGAGATCATTGTAGCCATTTTCTCCCATATCTTTTCCTCCTCTCTCTGGTATTTTCACACGCCAAGGTGCCCTAAGGGGCGCACCTCTAAACTTGAAGGAAGGAGGCGCACCCCACTATTCCTTCAGCCTCAACAATGTCAAGAGATCTTGTGCATCATTTGGTATGAGAACCAAGGGTCTCAAGGAGTACCAGGAGCATCAAGGAAGCCGAGAGTATCCTAGAACAGTGGGGTTGCCTAGGGATAGAGGTTGGAGCTTGATGTAGAGGTTGAGAGATCACAGAGTGTCTAGGGATGTCGAGGGCCTTGGACTGATAGATCTATGGGGGGGTCTTCTAGGGATTACTTTGAGAGCAATGTATGGGTGAGTACTTCTAGATCCTAAGAGAGGATTGGTGAGTTGAGATTGTATCTTCTCTATTATTCTTTCTCGGTAGTGAAGCATGCATGTCCCATGGATGTAGGCACTTGGGTCGAACCACGTATATGATTGTATTCATTTGTCTTCTTCTATCTTTCCATAGCAATAGGTGGTGCCATATCTCTTATAGGTGATCTTGGGCAGGTGATCCATGTTTCACAATTGTGGATCTATCCTAATAGTGGTATCAGAGCGATACTAGGATCTAACATTTATTGGAGGACTGAACCATGTTAACATGCTATGATACAATATAAATATCATTATTCAATTATCCAATACAAATTGTAACACTATTCAGAATGATATTATAAATATTTTTTTATTAAAAATTCATAACTGTTCTTAGCCAAAAGGCCTACATAAATAACATTTAATAAAAAGCTTGGACAATAATGACATTCATTCAAAACAACAGTATGAGAATTGATTACAAGGTTCATGATTCTTAAAGCTAGCACTGGAACTTGTCTTCCATCTCCAACGTTCAAGAACCTCTCATCTTTATCAAATCTCCTACTGACCTGATTCTACATTGAATTACAAATACAATAAGAACTTCAGGTATCTAATACCTAGACAATAGTATCATATATTAAGAAGTTGCAAGGTGTTATCAAATAATTATCTTGCCCAGCAATAGCTTGCTTCTTTCTTATCCTGTTCGAATTTAGAGAGACAATGTATTGAGGATAATTTCTCTTCTAGTGCCCCAGCTTCTTATAAAAGAAGCACTCCATCTAGCTTTGGTTGGACTTGGGCTTCTTGGTCTGACACTGTGCAGACGTCCAGGCATGTGGCCGCATCTTCTTATTCTTCTTCTTCTTATTCTTCTTTCCTTTCTTAAAGAGTCAATGAACAGAAGGAGACCCTCCCACTACATGCACCGACTCCTTTTGGAGCTGGTGATCCTTCTCAAAGTTCTGCAGTAACCCCAGAAAATTATGGTAGTTAATTGCAGGCTTTGTCATTTGAAAATAAGTAAGAAAGGGGAGGAAGGACTTGGATAGAGAGTATAGTATCGCATCCTTCCTAAGCTGCTTGTGCAAGGAAAAGCCTAGTTTACTCAAGCACTCAATCATCTCAATCATGTACAATACATGATCAGCGACTGACGTCCCATCCCTCATCCGAGCATTAAAAATGGAATAACTAGTCTTGTATCTCTTAATGTCATTAGGCATACCAAAGGAGTCGTTCAATATTTGAAGCATCTCCTGTGGCTGGGCATTTTCAAATCTATAGCTGAACTCATCATTCATTGCTGCCAGCATGATGCATCGAATGGAAGTACGATCATTGAGCCACTTTTAGTAAGTGTCTCAGACTGCATCTATACAATTTGGAGCTGGCTCCTCAGATGCTGGATCTATCAAAATATATAGAATCCACTTGTACGCTAGGATGATTTTCAACTTTCGATTCTAGCTATCAAAGTGGGTCCCATCAGTTACATTGTTCAATAATGATCGGAGCGACAGGATAGTGGCCATAGCTGTAGAAAAAGAAAAACCATAACCTAATAAGTATATAAATTATTTATCCTAAAGACTTAAACTTTGGTCTAAAGGTTCTTCCACTATTTTGTACGAATTAGTAGCCTCTACCTTCAATTCAAGAAATTACTTTAACTCCTTAGTGGGTACTAGAATCCACATAGACTACACATAAGCCCAACTTTGGTTGGTCAATCCATGTACATCAATGGATAGGTTCATAACTAATTATTTCTCTAAACAACTTCTAGTAATTTAAATTTTGCTCCAAAAATCTAATTAGTAGGCTTTGACCTTCACTGAAAGGTCCGATTAGGTCCAACCATTAACATGACTGCATTTGATGCATCTGACTAATAAATGATTAGATCCGACTTTGATCGGCCAATCTGACCACCATTAGAAAGATACAACCAAATCATCATATTATGAATGATCATTTCATTAGTCAATAAGCACCAGACCTTTAGGCCTCCAATGATTATTAAACTAATGGACCCATTATCACTTAATGGGAGGCTATGACCCAGTTATTAGCATAACTATATCATTTTTAAGGATCTAATAATTTTAGAGAATTTGATTAACCTATTTTAAGAAGAAGAGAGAAGATTAACCAGCTAATTTTGATCCTCCCATTGACTTCACCAAGTCAGATAGAAAAGGACCTAATTCAAGCCAGTATTAGGAGCACCTAAATCAATCACACTAATTTACCTATTTGACATGGGTGACCCTAAATTACCAAGTGATTTAATTAAAACCTAATTTACCAGGTTAGCTAGATAAGTGAGATCAGTGGAAGGGATATGCCATTAATTCATCAAAGATCGAATTAGTGCAAATAGTTTCCAATTAAAAATCACTAGTCTAAACTACCAAACTTACCTTAGACACCAACCAGTTGATTAGTTTTAATTCGATCAACCTAGTAATTTTGGTTCAACCGCATGCCACGAATCAAGTCTATTTGGTTCTCATTAAAGATATAGACTTGACCAACTACAACTATTGTAATTGAGTCTAAAGAGTCCTTGATCTAATCTAAATTAATATTTAGTTAGATTTGATCAATTACTCAAATTTAGTTCATTCTTTAACTAACTTTATGTCTAACCTAATTAATGAATCTAATTCATCTAACCCTATAATCCAAAAGTTTATGCTCATGACTTAAGATCTTTAATTCATAATTCTATACCCTAATTCATAATCCTTAATTTTTAGTTAAGTTTTGGGCTGATGGGTTAGGGTTCAGCATTTTAAAAATATTTTTTAAAATTTTGAAAGGTTCTTTTACAATCTAGAATTGTTCACTAAATGGGTCGACTTATTTCAAAAATGAGTTGGCTCATTTCATAAATAGCTACTAATTATAGATTTTAATCTAAATCTATGTACAATACATCAAGATCATGAATTATTTTAGATCCTATCTAAACACATATCCAAGATTAAAATTTAGGTTAAACCAATTTAAATATTCTTTCACTATTTATCTTCATGAATGAGTTTACGGTGGCTTCCCTACCGCCATAAGAGATCCACATCGAATGAAAGGAGATGGTCTTTAAACCATACTTATTCCTTATGACCGAATGGCTTGGTGGCTCATTCATGTTTGATTACTAGACTACTCGAATAAAATACATATCTAATATGCATATAATTAGATTTTTTAAAGCATATAAATCATATTTAACAATCCGCTCTCAGACCACTGAAGGTATACAGTGTAGGATTTCTAGCTCTACTTTCAAAACTTTTTTAAAAATTTAATACAGTAGAATTAAAAATTAATCTAATTAATTTTTAGAGTTGCTAATCATATCAATAAATCCTACATATCAAGAATCTAAATGTGACATATATGCAATTAAAATCTAAAAATTGAATTGCCAGCAATAAAATAATTTTACTACTCAAGTATTCAGAATACGATACCTTGCGCACGTAGCTGAACACCATAATTTGATCACTACCAAGGAGGTACTCTCATTGCAATGCAACCATATAAGTCATCTAGCCTCTACAGATCGTCCATACGAGGCCCTGATCTCGATCAGCTCCTTCCGAGTGCTAGCTCGATGACGAAAGCTTCGACGGCTGATCTTGATCAAAATCCTTTGATCTTCCTCCACAAGCTCTTTGGATGCTCTAGATCACCAGTAGAGGTTGGACTGAGGTAGAGGAGGCTCTCCAAAAAATCTCATGGGCTCATGACACTCGTAGCTCATAGAACGAATCCCCAAACCCTAGGGCTGCACTCTCACCCAAACCTTGCACACTTATCTCTCTAGATTTTTTTCTTAATTTTTTTTGAATTTTCTCACATAGAGGGGTGGCCCACACACAAAATGGATTTCTCTCTCAGAAGTTCCACATGCCCCTAAGAAGAGCACAATTTAATGTGCACCTATCTGCATGTAGGACATCTGGGAGGGATAGGAATGAAGTGGTTGTCCATTTGAATTCAAACTCCTTTTGAATTCAAATGGTAACCAACTTGATTTTATCCACTTCGGCATAGGAAAGCCAAGGCGTGCACTCTCTCTATGTGTGGAGAAATCTCACAAGAAACTCTTTCTCATAGAGAAAATAGGATGCAGATGATGTGGTGCAATAAGAGGACTAGTCAAACTAGTCCAAATTAATCTTATCTAATTGAACCCATTCCAAACTAATTTGGCTAGGATTAATTAGACCAAATTAAACCTAACTCATTTAGACTTAATTAGGCTCAATAAAATCTCAATCAAATTAGGAATTGATTAAGCCCAACCCCTGATCAAATCAGGGATCAAACCTCCTTGGTGATTAGGTCATCTCATAATCTAATAAGTCAATCCAACTGAATCCAATTCAGTTAGACTTGATCCAAAAATCATTACTTAATTAAATTAAGTTAATTAGTAATCAAATCACTAATTAAACCTCTCATAGATATGGAAACAATTCTAGTGGATGTCCAGGCAACAGAGTTCCAACAAAATGAAACTCTTGATCAGAGAGTTCCAAACTAGTGGAACTCTTGACCCTAGTGTCCTAAATGTATGAAACTCGTGAACACAGAGTCTCAGACTAGTGAGACTCTCAATCATAGAGACCTAGACAAGCAAAACTCAAAGTTTGAATATAGTAGGACTCTCAGTTGAAGAGTCCCAATCCAGTGGGACTCCTCACTAGCCATCAGATCAGATAAGAAACTCTAATGTGTATGACCCCACAAGTCGAACCTAAGTCGATAGCATAAAAATTAATTTCTGTATCAACAAAGTGACCATCTAGCAATGGTACTCAATGTCTGAATATGTCAAATAGTTGCAATCACAACATTGAGAACCTATGCGAATATGGTTACCGCATAATTCATCTCTTTGATCTCTATGTTTAGGATGACTCAGAGTTAAACTATCAATCCTGAAAAATATATTTATATTATGTCTCAATACAATCAATCCTATGAGACCTCACAAGGACTATCTTGACCAAGATTTTACTAAATTGAAACATAATTGAACACAACTCCTAAATCGGAGTGGTCAATTTCATCTTGATTCACACATCGACTCCTCAAGTACTTGACTCTGCCCAAAAATCTTTCATCATGAAATTAGAAATTTAGTTAGTCTGATACTAAAGCACAGTTAGTTGCTTAGAAGTCACCATAGTGATCTTAGGTCAGAGGGATACCTATATCCATATTCCATCGGAGCAAATCTTGACAGCAAAAAAGCTTAGGAATTGGTCACGTTCAGTGCAGATGTATCCCTACATCTCATTTGCATGCCATACCAATATCTCCACACTCTTTGGTTATCACAACCAACCCATATGGCACACAATGATCTATACTCAATTAACGTTGTCATCCTTGGTAACAACATAACATTTGGTCATGAAGAGATTTAAGGACTAAACGATAAATTCTTCTTTATCGATTCTAAATAGTCCTAAGAACTTCATCATAATACAGAAGTTCATTAGAAGATGAAAAGAATTTATGATGAACTATGCTAAAATAATATTTATTTATTTATAATTTATATATAAGTACAAACATGTGTTTAACCGTCAACAGACTGATGATTGACTTTGAGACACTATTCCCAACATAAGGTCCATACTTGGTTTGAGTGCATCGAGTCAATTTCTAACTTCATAGCATTCAACCATTTATCGAAGTCAATGTCAAACATCATCTTGTCATAGATTTTAGGATCATCTTCATGACCCTTGTCTCCTATGAGGAACATCTTCTCTTCCAATGGCCATCAGTATTGTAGTAGAAACATTTTTCTTTATCTGTAGCCTTCTTTGGCCTATTCTCCTTCTTCTTTGTAGGTTTATTCTTCTTCTTTCCTTTGAACTCTTCAAGGTCCCTTCTATAGTCACCAACATATTGCTCAATGCGAACAAGGTGTAGTCTAACTTATTGATATAGTAATTTATAATAAATTGACTATATGAACTAGTAAAGGATTGTAGGATTATATCCACCTACAATTCCTTCTGCATCATCTAACCAAGCTTCTCAAGCTCCTCTAGGTTTTTGATCATTATCAAACAATGATTGTGGATTGACTACCCTGTTGGGATTGTCTCCTAAAGCCAATTGTCTAACCATAGATAGTTGTGCATTTTTATATGAATTATAAATAAATTAATAAAAGTTATTTGGTAGTTCATTATATTATGTATCTTCTTTATAGAACTCTTATAAATATAATGAAGTCCTTACAACTATTAACAATTGACAAAGATGATGAGGATTTATTAAGTAGTTCTTAAATTTTGTTCATGATCAAATGATATGTTATTAATAGGATAATAATGTTTATCAAGTATAGGTTATTGTGTGCCATATGAGTTAGTTATCCTTATAACTAAGAAGTATAAAGATACTAATATCGCATATAGATGAAATGTAGCAGTACATTTTCACTGGATGTAAATCAGCTGTGGAGTGCACTACTGTCAGGGGAAGCTCACAAAGGATATGGGTATAAGTGTCTCTCCAACCTGAGATCACCATGGTGACTTACAAGTGACTCACGGTGCTTTGGTGCTGGATTATCTATATTTTTAATATAGTGATAGAAGGTTTCTAAGCACGGTCAGCTACTTACAAAGTCTGTGTATAAGTCAAGATGGAATTGATCGCTCTAGCTTTTAGGAGATAATGCTTCACTATATTTTAAATTAGTAAAATCTTGACTAAGATAATTCATGTGATCAATCATATTATTTATAAGATTGAAACACAATACGGATGACTAATTAAGAGTTTGATAGTTTACTCTGAGGTCATCCTAAACACTGAGGGTCAAAGAGATAAACCATATGCTAAGATTCTTGAATGTTGCTTTGCAACAATTCGACTTATCCAGATGTTAGGTTTGAATCTATGGGGTCACACACAATAAAGATTTCTATTTGATCAGATGGCTGATTAACAATTATGAATTGTTGAAATGTATAATCATCAATATAATTGATGATTAACTTTATACAAAAATTATGATAAAATAATTACTAATAGTTAGTGAATTATAGGATGATTAATTAGCAATTAGATTGTTATTAGCTTAATTTGATTGAACAATGAGATTCGGATCAAGTCTAATTAAATTGGTTTCGATTAGGTTTGGCTTGTTTAACCTAATCACTAAGGAAGATTAATTCCTGATTTGATCAGGACTTGAGCTAAATTAATTTTTAATTAGATTAAAAATTAATTAAGAAGGTTAGGTGCATAATTTGATTAGGTTCACTCTACTCTATTTGGGTCTAACCAAATTAGATTTGGATAAGGACTAAATTGGATCAAATGAAAATTCAAACGGGATTGGATTTTTCCTTTGCACCACCTCATCTCCATGCCCCTCTTATCTTCATGCAAATTCTAAGTTTGCATGATGTTTTCCCATGCCAAAAGAGTTTTGTCGCCCATTTCTTTACTCCCAAAGATTAGGATGGAGTTTGGTTCAAAATTGAATTCAAATTTGATTTGAATTCAACTTTGAATGTGGTTAATGTAATGCCTTATCTTTGGATGATAATTTTAATTCCCTAACCACTCTCTTGGATGCCAACCTTAAGAAGGCTTTTGTTTTGTGTGTGAAACCATCTTTTCCACTAAAAAAGGAGTGCAGAAATTTTGTTTGTACGTGACATAGGAAGTGGGCCATCTCATCTTGATGTGAGAATATATGTAGGGTTCTAGATCTTGGGTGTGGGCTCTTAGGAAGAGAGAAAACATGTTCTCTAGATTTCTTCCTCCAACCTTCTTCTCCTCTTAGAGTGTCCGAGAGATCTGAAAAAGAACCCAGATCAATCATCAAGAGTGGAATTTTGTAAGAGAGCTAGAATTCTGGGGATATCATCAGAACACCGACCGGATTAGAAACCTCGTGTGGATACCTATGGACGCCGGATGTCAGTGCGGCAAGAAGAACCTAACAAATCCATGATCATCAACTATGGTGTAGATCAACCTATGCTCAGGTATTGGGATCTAATCTCAATTTCATCGTAGATGTGATGTACTGCATAGATATGATCTATGATTTTTAGATTTTAGATCATGCATGCTTGTTATGTCATCGATCCATGCTTAAGTAGTTTTAGATTAGATCTAATGCATGCTAAGTTAAAATATTTAATCTTGATCCATTCCGCTGCATTTAGTTTCAAAAAGTTTTGAATTTACATGCGCATGAGACTACCTACAAACTTGCATGCCCTTCATGCATTCTAGAGTTGAATAGTCTCTTAGATAGTTCAAAATACGTAGTGTAGCTCTGCTCACCATACAACTCTTGTAGGTGAGTGATTATGGCCCTAGCAGTTAGTATGTGTTCATGCTAGCTTTGCAACTCATTAGTCATTGAAGCTAGTATGTAGCACTTGACTGTTATCATCCATCCATTTTTCTTGTGCTACCCTTTGTTCAGCACTAAGATGGCTTGGCAAAGTAGGAAGATCCTGATCAAGTATATATCCTATCTTCTTCAAAATAATTTTGAGATTTCTGAGCTAGTCCTTGAAGTTAATTCCGGTCAATCGATTGGACTCGAGAATACAGGCTAAAGGGTTTGAAGCTGACATGGTTAAATAGCAAGAGTAGAGATTCAAGTTAGACATTTATACTTAATTTTAAACTTGATCTAGGAACTTTAAGAAATAAATAGGCTTCCACTATTTTCTCAAATCTATCACACTTTTTAGGTGGAGAAACGAAAATCTTAATGCGATAAGAATTTCTAGTAGTTACTATGGTCCCACCGATGTACGCATACCTCATCTGATAGATATTGATGACACGCATGTCGATGAGTGGACAACTCTTATCTAGTGGTTCTCCAGGCATGTTGTAGTGATTCGGTCTCTAATTCATGGAGGCTTACTTGATAGATATTGGCCACACTCCTTAATTAAGTCAGACCCCCCATTCAAATGCAAGTGTGAAGCTATCATTAGGTTCCTCACCTGATAGATATTGGGCCGAACTCCATCATCACCCTGCAGCAACCCTTTGCTAATAGAGTGGTTATGTGTTCTCTATGCAGCTGAACCATTATGACTGGCCAAGAACAATCAACAGTAGTAGTATGCCTACATATTTATAATGGTAGAAGACCAGTAGACTTAATATGTGTGAGGAGGTTTTAATTTAGGTCTCATTTAATTAGTCATCTCAATGACTAATCTAATTGGCATAGGCTAGACCTAACCACCAAGTAACCTTATTCAAGACTCGATGTACCAAATTGGCCAGGTAAGTGAAGATCGATGCGACGCTCCCCCTTGAAGGATCAAGAGTCCAAATTAAATAACCACCAATCAAACACTTGCCTTAGACACCAATTGGTCAGTTAGTTTCAAATATGTTAGATTAAGTGATTCAAGCTCAAGCCACTAAGCCGAATTAGATATTTGGGTTAGTCGATTTAACATATGGATGTCAATCAATTTGACCAACTATAATTATTGGTTTGATCTTGAGCACTATTGACTTAATTCTAATTAACTCGTAATTCGATTTGATTAACTACTCACCTTGATTGGGTTCCATTAGGTTCAAATAAAAAATCCTAGGTTTAATCAGATTACAAGACCTAATTTGATCTACCCATGACCAATCCCTCATGCAAAAACATAAATTTTAGATCTTAATTCTAAAATTTTAGATCTAAATTAATTGCATGAAATTAAATTATATGATCTCGAAACTACTTTTCATATCTAAACAAATATTTACATATCTCATACATGAACAAAAATCAGATTTAACATGAAAACCTTTTTCATAATTGTCCAACATCGATATAGGATAACCTTTTCAACATAAAGGATAAACCTTATGCCAGGATAACCTTATGTCATACCGAGTTGGACTATTAATCATATTAAATTTAGATCTGATTAGAAATCAGATAGCATCTTATTTTCATGTATATGAGCCAATGGCTTTGATAATACTATTGGATTTTGGTGTTTTTATACATGCAGATTTCAAAATAATTTTTGACATAAAAGCAGCGGAAGACTAGATTAAATATTTTAACCTATGCATGCATAGATCTAATCTAACTATTGCCCAAGTAAGGATACCCAGGAGGTGGGGTGAATTGGATATTTCAAATTTTAAGCTTAAAATATGAGTAAATTGATCTAATTAAATACCAAATGAAATGAGCTATGTAATTTATAGTGAACGGAATCAATAAAATAGTAAAACATAATCACAAACATAATGATTTGATATTGGTTCAGTGCTAAACTCAGTACCTACATCCACTCCCTAAGTAGACCACTTAGGAATTCAACTATAATCACTAGGCTTGATTACAGTCCAATTATTTTATTTGAGCTCACAATCCAATTCAGTTGGTTTTGACCTTGGCTTACCAACCACAACCATACAATGATTATTTTTTCAGACTAACAATCAACCTCGATTGATTTTTACTTTGGCTTACCAATCACAACCATACAATGTCCAACTCTAGATTTGAACCAATCCAAGTTTCTCATCCCAAGAAACTTAAAATAAAAATGAATAATACAGTAAATAAAACAAAAGCAAACTCTTGAAGCTTAGGAAAAGAAAATCTGGAAGCTTGGCTTGTAGGCTTGATTTCTTCTCTTGGATGCTTGAAAAAAGTAGGAGTTGATCTTCAATAGTGATGGCCTAAATTTTCTCTGATTGAGGATGTTGGAAGGACAAGGATAACACTAAAAAGCACTCCTTCCTTTTCACTATTGAGCTCACACACTTAAAGGATTAAAAATCTACTTGGAAGCTCTTTCTTATGGGTTCAAAAGTTATTCTTCTTGGCTCAAGTATTTTCTTAAGTATCCTTGAGGTTTTCTACCATTATAAGTCATCATCATAGGCTTCTAGAAGTGATCTAGCCATTGAAAGATCCAAAATAGCCATTGAAAGATGTGTGGAGTGAAAAAACTATAGAACTAGAAACTAGCCGTTACAGGAACTAGGTCAGCTCAGTCCAAACTCGATTGGCTCAGTCTCAAAAATCATGAAATACTGTTTTATCTTCTTCTATTGTCTGAGACTAGGATGGCTTACTTTCTAACTGGGTCAGCCTAGTTCCACTAGGTCGGCTCAATTTTCAGTTGGGTCGGCTCAATCCCCTGGGTCACAAAAATTCAATTTTCTACCCTTTCTATCTTCTGCTTCTACTGAAACTAGGATGGCTCAGTCCCAGACTAGATTGACCCAATATGCATGCCAAGTGTGCCAAAGACTGTTTCTGATCCTTTCTTCTTCAAATTACTTTGTAGACTAGACTTATCTTTTATGTCTTGATTTAATCTTCATTTTGACCTCTAGAAAGCTGTATCCATTCTAGTACTTCTCTAAAATCTTAAGTAATGAATCTTCATTTGGATGAATTGGAACACTTGATATTTGTGAGCACTTTGAAATTTATAACTACACATCCTCAAAACCAATGTTAGTGATTTAATAATTTATACTCAAATGCTTTTGTTATCATCAAAATCAAACTATGGTCAACACTAACACCTACATATTTAGTTCATATGATGAAAACAAAGCATGCATGGATCTAATTTTAGAGATAAAGATAAGAATGATGATCGAATCACCTACCTGAATTGCTGATTTTTTCTTCTAGATCAGATCTGAAGAAGTCTCAAGTTTTGAAGAAGCTGCATATATGTCCGGCCTCTATGGGTATCCACTCGAGATTGATTTGGGATGCTCCTCCTTTCATATTCTTCTTGTTCTTCAAGATGGATCTTCCAAGCTCTTCGATCAGCCTTCCTAGATCGAATCTGGATCAGTTAGATCTTCCTTTTTCTCTTCTCAAACATAGATATGAATCTGATCTGCTATGATCTGCCCAACACCTTAGGCATGTGGAACAAATGGATTCCCTAACATCTTGGGATGTGAGAGGAAGAGAGGAGAAGGAGAGGGTGTGAGAGAGGGTGGGCATGATAAGAGAGGGGGTATGGAATTTGGAGTGGTGCAAGAAAGTTTTGAATATAGAAGTTACGCTAAAGAGAAATCTAATCTCTCCTTAAGGGGTTAAATAAACCTAGAGTCCTTCTACTTTAAGTCATTGACTTTTAAATTGCTTAAAGTAGAAGGACTCCTTCTAGCACCCACACTCAGATCACGCATGCAAAAGCACTAATGAAAAAGAGGGTGCCAACTCTTGGTGCCCATCTGATGTTTATCCACTGGGCATGCACCCCTCCATCCTTATTTGAATGGGGCGTGCACCCTCTATCTCCCTATTTCTCCATGCAAACCACCACTAGGGGGCATGGCCCCAAGGAGCTTATCCAAAAGCACAGGGGGCATGCACCCCTTCTGGATCTCATCTAGATGGCATGCACCCCTCTCTCTTCCTTTCATCCATGCATAAAAGCAGAAGAGGGGTTACCGACCCTTAGCACCCCATCTTTCTCATCCTTTTATCTATTGCTAGTGGGAAGATAAGATGGGTTAGCTTGGTTTGACTTTATCAAAATCCTATTTAATAGGTGGCTCAAGTCAAAGAGGATTTGGGTTTAACCATGTGCTAGCATAATGCATCTAAACCCAATAGGATTTCTCCTAACCTAGTTGGAACTTAATAAGCCCTATTGAACAATTCAAGATCAAATTCCTTATATGACCCCATTGGTTCAATTCTGTCTATTAGTGAGTCATACCATGATCTCCATCATAGTATCATCGAAATATCTTTCGATGGATTGGAACAATTCCAACTTACACCCATCAAGGATTATCGATCCAAAATGATCCTTATGAGTTTTCACAATCCACCATTTATACCTAGTAGTATATAGTGGCAACCCAATAGAACTAAATTTATAGAAACCCTAGGTGTAGTTATCATGTAATTCAGTTCCTCTATCATGAGTTTCGAGCAAGATAGAACTCGTCAAATCCCAACATCTGTCATATGCAAGATTCAATTAGCTCGAGTCCAAATCTTAAAATTTATAAAACTTCTTTCCATCAATCACCTTGCTATGGCCACAGACTTAAAGATTCAACTTCTTAAATCCCATAGAACTACTCCTTATCTACTAAGATTGATAGATCCTATCTAGATATGCACCCTACTCCTATAATGAACCTACTATAGCTAACATACACAATAATGATCTAAATAGTTAAGAAATTATATTTACGTACAGTCAAACTACAGCAACCTCACTGTAAGCAGCTGAGGCATCGTAGGTCAAAGAACCATTCACACTACTACAACATTGAGAAGATCACTAATGAGTGAGTAGACATTCATTTGATCTCTCGTATGGTCATGCTCGATACCGATGTTCTCCAACAACGCACTCTCGTTCAGTGTCCCCATACTATAGACTATGTTGTACAAGATTCCTTGACATTATTGAGGTTGAAGAAAGAGTGGGACACACCTCCTTCCTCCATGCTTGGAGGTGGGCCCCCTAGGGCACCTTGGTGTGTAAAGAAACTAGAGAGAGAAAGAGATGTGGAAGAAAATGGCTGTATTGATCTTTATTTCTCTCTCTTATTTCCTAGAATTTATAATATACACGTATATATATACCGATACATGGACCAAAATCCTAACTCGTAAAAAACTTCTTGGGCTAACCCAGTCCAAATGCACTCATCCAAACCTATGTACACCCATGGTCTGATCATGCACTCAATCCCATAGACCCAAACCTAGTCCAAAATCTGGGTAGTCCCCATGAGACCCACAAAGTAGTGCCTCATGATCATGGAGGGCTGAACCTCCATCATAGAGCCAAATTGATTCTAGCCCTAGGACCACACCTGGCCTAGTATCCTGGAGCCAACACTCTGACTCTTTCAATGGCCTTCCAAAGCTTGGGAGCACTACTAATCCTAACAATCTCCATCTTGGTGCCTCCAAGTCTTGGCAAATCCTACGTGAACCATCTGCACCATCCTGCTGCATCTAGAGCTAACACCATCCTATTGAAGCCACCTCGTCTCCTTAGCTACAATACTGACCTATGCTCCATAGCTCCTAAGACTCATGCTTCACTGCACTGCTTAGCCTCGAACTGATATCCTCCTACTTTGATCCTGTGGTTGCACCACCAACCTATGCTCTACAGCGCACCCAGATAGCTCCTTATGTAAACTCTAACACCTCTACCAATCCTCTTCATTTGCTATGCATCCTTGGAGACCTTTGGGATGACCGTCTCCATAGCTGAAGACCTGTGCTTGCTTCTTCGCACCATCTTAAAATTGTAGGATCCCTTCTGCTTGGCAGCTATATCACTTTTTTTAGACTTTTCTGGAGAATCTATAGCATTCTTATGCCAACACATGATACACCACCTGACATGATCTTCTTAGTGCTATGCTTGTCCACCTACACATGCCACTCCATCTGAAACCATGCATCACCAACACTGGTGCTAGGATATTGATTCTCCTGCACCCCTCTACTCTAAACTCATGCCAAATTTTTTCTCCACCGGTGAAGCCACCACAACGGAGCTCCACCTATACCCAAAGTCTATCTGATGCTATAAAAAAATCTAACTCTATGACCGAGTCATCCAAGGCTAACTACTCAATGCTGCACTACTGAATCTATCATTGCATCTCGATCACTGTCGTTACTCCTTCAAACTCTTCGCACTCCATGGACCCTATTGAAGCCATCTCGGATATACTGCACCATGTAAGTTCCTCCAAAACATACAAGAGCTCATCAAACTCCTCTGAATTTAGCAATTAAACCCTAAAAAAATTCATCCTAGCACTTCATCCTCTTTTACTCCTGCACCAACCATCACTACAGTTTCATCCGGAGGAACTACAGCTCAAATCCTATCCTAAGATCAGCCCCACCAATCTCATCCCGAGGCTCCTAAAACTTCTTATTGTATAGAATCCTTTGACATTGTTGAAGTTGAAGGAAGAGTGGGGCGCGCCTTCTTCCTCCATGCTTGGAGGTGCGCCTCCTAGGGCACCTTGGCATGTAAAGAAACCAGAGAGAGGGAGAGATGTGGAAGAAAATGATTGTATTGATCTTTGTTTCTCTCTCTCAATTCCTAGGGTTTACAATATATATGTATATATATATATATATATATATATATATATATATATCTATATATGGACCAAAATCCTAACTCATAAAAAACTCCCAAGGCTAACCCAGTCCAAATGCAATCATTCAAATTCATGTACACCAATGATCTGATCATGCACTCAATTCCATGGATCCAAACCTGGTCCAAATTCTGAGTAGCTCCTATAAGACCCACAAACCAGGGCCTAATGATCGTAGAGGGTTGAACCTTCATCCTAGAATCAAATCAGTCTTAGCCCTAGGACCACACCTATCCTAGTGTCCTGAAGCTAATACCCTGACTCCTCTAGTGGCCTCCCAAGGTTTGGGAGCACTACTAATCCTGACAGACTAGAGACTCATCTACCTCGAAGGAAGCGATCCGTATATCAACCTAACTAGATTAATCACCATCCTTATGATGATTCATCGATCGAAAATAATTTAGAAATTAATTATACATATCTCTAATTCTTAATTTTTAGGAATAAGTATCTTTAATTATTAATTTCTTGGATGATTCAAGTATACATTACACAAGAATGAAAATAAAATTACCAACTTTATTGATAAATTAATATTTTAAGTGCAAAATTATATCCTAGAGTATTATAATTTGTCTGTCATATTGGCTTCTAAGGCATACATTTAACAACTATAGACCATGAAAGCTGTAGATGGTAAAGATGAAAATGAAAAGAATAGGATCATCATTTATAAAAACCCGAAATGGCTTAAATTAAGCATTAGTTTTGCCAAACCCGATGGATGGTTGCCACTTGGCGCTACCTGAGTGGCTAAACTGACCTCCCCCTGGATGGTTCATTTATCGAGACCTCAAATGGCATAGGTGATGTATCGATTCTGCCAAAATCCATTAAATAACTGTCACCTGGTGTCCCTTGATGGTCCATGATGATCTTTCACTGATAAAGTGATTAAGGGATTCAATGTATCATTAGGCTAGAAGGGTCGAGCATGACATTTTGCCCAAGAAAAAAGAGATGCAGCATGTATCCCCTGTAGGACTAGGCAAATCAATCTAGTATACTCCCTTCACCTGACCTAATTCTAGTTTGAACTTGAGAGCAGGAGGCATATAATATGGAGAGAAAATTCTTTCCTCAGCTGAATTCAAGGCTTAAGAAACCTTGGTCTAGACCAACTTTGGTGTCGCGACCTAAGGTAATTTCGAGATTGACTGAACCAAGCCATAACAGGAAAGGTTTGTATGTGATATTATTGCCCGAATTACACTAAGTCAAGGAAGCTCCGGAATCCATGGGACTACTTGCTCTGAGTAGACAAGGAAGAGAGATAACAATATATCTCTCCCGATAAAGAATGATGTAATAAACTTATCTCACCCTATAAGGCAAAGCTAACAACCCGATTCTCTAGATTCTATACAATACTTCTATCCTAGGCTATAAATAGAGGGCTAAGAGGGACCCTTGAGATACACGATCACTTCTCTCCCAACTATATGCTCTTTCCTTCTTGTTTCATAGTTTTCTGACACTTGTCCTTATACTGAAGCCAACTATGGATAGAAACTTATTTTGCAGGTCAAGCCACTATAGCCAAGCACCATCCTATATCCGATCTGGCATCAGCCAGAAGACTATTGACAACAGTACATATTTTTCTCCTTTGTGTCATTCACCTTTTTTTCTTTTTGCAGGGGAACCAAATGGTACAAATTGAAAATCCCAAATTGGAGAATCTAAAATCGAATCGACGTAGATGACAAATGTGAAAAATGATCTAAAGAAACCTGAACCAATATACGTATTCCCAAGGTCAATCCAGAACCCAAGAATTCCTGACAAATAAAAACTTTTTCCTCGACTTTCTCTTTAGCTTCTAGCAACTCACTCTAACTCCTTTTCTGAAAGGGTACGAGACTAAACAGCTTCTCTATAATTCGGTTGAATACTACTACATATCTTAGCACCGTTAAGTGATTTGTCGCATGCATTGTGAATGTGCAGCCATGTGATTTTTCTTCAAAATTCATGATTATTTTCATTCATTTATTTTCTGCATTTTCTCAATTTTCCTTGTAATATATATTTATTTCCATTCTTTTGATCTATTACTGAGATGTTAAAAAGGCCATAATTATTTGTTAGTGAGATTTCATCTAATGCTTTATGCAATAAGAAACCACTTTGACCTTTCAAAATTGTTATATTATCTAAACAATAATTCAGAACAAAGTTCCATTCGTTTCCTCCGATGGCATCCATCAACTCCAGATATTTATCTTCGTCTTGGCTGTCTTCCATGTTCTCTACTGCATAAGCACAATGGCTTTAGGCAGACTAAAGGTATGGAGATATTTAATTATCATAACTACTTCATGTCATATATTTATGGCAAAGTGGAATGCGGTGATAAAATGATGGGATGCTTGTGAAACAGATGAGACGCTGGAAATCCTGGGAATTGGAAACTAAAACAGCCGAATACCAATTTTCGCATGGTAGGTTCAAATAAGAATCAGTTAATCACTCAAAAGAGTGCAAATGCGTGTGCTAGTGACTGGTGTTCTAATAAGTGCATTATTGTGGAAATGGTTTGGCAGATCCTGACAGGTTTAGATTTGCACGAGATACATCTTTTGGCCGTCGGCATTTAAACTTCTGGGGCAAATCACCCATTCTCATTTGGATTGTAAGGGTTCCTTCAATAGTCAACTTATTATTGGCTTATTCAATTCATACTCATAATATAATTACACGAAATAGCTAACCAAAGAATTATTGCATAGGGTATTTGATTCCACTTTCTCATCTAAGTGTAATGTTTTTCTGAGCAGATATGCTTCTTCAGACAGTTTCTGAGATCAGTTCCTAAAGTTGATTACTTGACACTGCGGCATGGCTTCATCATGGTTAGTCATTTCTAGATTTCTTAATTATAAAAGCAATATATTTGATTATTGAGCTGACAACTAATTACATATTTTCAGGCACATTTGACTCCACAAAACTCAACAAAGTTTAACTTCCAGAAATATATAAAGAAATCGCTTGAGGAAGATTTCAAAATTGTGGTTGGAATAAGGTATGCTGACCCATTTATACTCACGCTATCATGCTATTACTTTAGATTTTAATAGCCTAGTAAATAGATGCTATGATGTCTCCAATGATTCAACGTATTTAACAAAAGTTTCCCCATACCGATAAAGTGTGACCATAAGCTTCCCTGGATCATCGTATTATTATTATAGCTGCGATCAACTGAAATGAATGTCAAATCACAGAAGTTCTAGTTTCTGAATAGCTTACACGGTTTCCACTTACTACTAGACCAGCACATGTAATACATCTTTACAATTACCCTGTACAGATATACATATACATACATACATACATATATATATATATGTATGTATATATATATATGTGTGTGTGTGTAAATATCATACATACACATGGAACCTCTCCCAGCACAAGCTCTTAGGAGAAAGTTGCCAACTGGCAGGTTGAAGCTCCATTGGCAATTCATTATGTTAATTGATTCCCTAGAATTGACAGTAACATGTACGGAAAAATTTGAAGGATTTAAACTTTAAAATCATATTGCTGTAAATATTTGGCTAGCCTGTGATTTAAAACATGCTAAGAAATGGCATTTTGCCAATAGATGTCTCATATTGATTTCATTTTATTGACTTTCTCCGCGCAACGATTTGAATCTTTGATATACAACAACTGTTTTAAAACCATCTTTGAGAGAATCTCTCCCTTGTTCCACTAATCAATGACTTCTTTTCTCTAATACCTCCAGCCCAACAATATGGTTCTTTGCAGTACTCTTCCTACTATTCAACACTCATGGTATGCCAATTATGCCATTCTCTCTTCCTAAACGTACCATTCAATGATGCCTCTGAGATAATATTACATGCTTATTTCTTGTGGGCAGGCTCGCTCTCCTATCAATGGCTACCATTCATCCCTTTGATCGTAAGTTTGAACATGCAACTTCTGTTCCATCTTTTGGTATCATATTCTTATACGTGAAGTTAATTGATTTTATTTTAGGAAATGCATCTTTGGTATTTTATAAAAGTAGTGAATGTTTGAATTCTTATGAGTTGTTGCATACAAAAGGTTAAAGAAAAAACAATGAAGTTTTCTTCAACCCATGAATAATTAAGATCTCAAAATCTTCATTCATTATTTGCTTATTCTACTTCTTTTCCTCATCCATTCCTTGTGAAGGCTAAGTATTCCTAGAGAAAAAGGATGGAATCAGGCCTTTGACAGCCCTCTTTGCACTTCCTCCTCGGAGACAATTGATCAGCTTTTAGTTGGCTGCCTGTTCTCATTCAAATTCAGGAAGAATTTGACAACAGCTTGTAATATTTGTTTCACCCTAGGATCATCCCTAAAATAGTTCTGTAATACATTAAGATATTTGCCTCAAACTAGCCCTTCTGTGGATGCTTTGGACTAACTATCACACTCTGAACCCAACACCCGGGTTGGATACATGATGGCCACACACTTCATAGGGCAAAAGTATCCTAAAGAATATACAAGACCTTAAAAATCCGATACAACCCCAACATTCATAAATAAAAATAATCTAATTTCATATAAATTGACAAAACTTGCATAATTATAAATTTAATTCCTTCAATCATCTAATTGGGTATCAATGATGCTCTATCTATTCATCCATTTACCAACAAACATGAAGCATAGTCAATCATAAGCATCTTGCAACTCTATGATGAAAAAAGAAATGGAGAGGGGTGAGCTTTATATCCCAATAAGAATCTCCACACATCATACCAATATAATGTAAGGATTGGTATGGTGATCTCAAGCCTTGGGAGGCCACGAGAGGAGTCAAGATGTTAGCTTCACAAGACTAGGATAGGTGTAGTCCTAGGATGGAAAAGGCATGTAGCTCTCCACGGGCTTGAGGTTCAGGTGTGAGGATCTTGAGGAACTTGGTAGATGCTCTAGAGACTTTGAAACACACGATGGAGCAAAAAAATAGAGCCAGGAAGAAGTATCAACCAAAAAAGGGGTTGGTACATAGTTAGAGATGTCTTGGTCCCAAATGGAGATGACTCGGTTCCTACCGAATCCTCTCGAGGATGGATAGAGATGTCTTGGTCTTAGAGTTCAACCAGACAAAAAGAGATGTTCGGTACAGTCCCAGGTAGAGATGACTCGGTTCTAAGACGAGTCATCTTAGATACAGGGCAGACATCTCGGTCTCAGTTTGAGACGTCTCGGTTTCATAGGTAGAAATGCATGGGAGTTATATTTAGTTTAAGATAGGGCTTTATCCTAGAGGTCTCAAGATCTGATTTAAGAGATCTTAAGGGGTCTAACTCGTGTATGGATCAAATTTAGATTCAAAGGATGAGAGTATGTAAAATCATGGGTGTACATGGGTTTGAGTGAGTACTTTCATATATTGGGTTAGTCTAGAAGAGTTTTTGAGCTGAAATTTATTAGAATTTATGTAGAAATCCTAGGATATATAAATCAAGATATTGTATCTTTTACAATAGAGAATGAAATACAAGATATTGAGCTTTTATCCCTAACTCTCTATCTCTCTTTTCTCTCTGATTCCAACGCTAAAACCTTAGGCACTGCCATCCCCTTTCTCTCTTCTTCTTAGATTTTCTTTGATTTACTAGATTAGCACCTAGATTTCACATAAGAGATCAGATCTACAGTTATGGCTTGGAGCAGCTATAAGTACAATAACTGGTATCAAAGTGATATCAGGATCCAACAATTGGTATCAAAGCCCAATTGAGCATGGAGAAGGAAGAAGATCAGGTTTCAGCAGAGGATCAACAGCAAGGATTAAATCTAGATTTTCTCCAAGCTTTATGAGGAAGAAAAGATCTAAGGGCTGTTGTCCATCCTTCCTAGTTAAGATAATTTTCAGATATACCTCTTATGCTATTATTTGATTCAGATTGATCATGGAAAATGGCGGGTTAAAGATAAGATTTTAGAAGTTTGATGGTAAAGAAAGTTTCACAATGTAAAAGATTAGAATGGAGGATCTGTTGGTGCAGATGGGGTTGGATTTAGTCTTGAAGGATAGGCTGGAGGAGATGACAGACAAGATATGAATGTTCTTGAAGAAAAGGGCATGTGCTATGATGCACTCTTATCATAAGAGCAATCAAAGATAAAAAGTTAACCGACTACTACTCTATAGAATAGGGTGAATCAGGTAGAGTCCTCAAGGATCTAAGGTAATTGTTTAAAAAAAATTAAAAGAAGGCTTGGTTGTTTTTAAGATTTGGAGAACTAATTTGATTGATAAAATAATATTAAAAAAAATTTAATAAGTTTAATATAGAAGAGAAGCCTCAAAAGATTGAATCTCTTTATAAAATAGATGTCATATCCATTTTCTACTGCAGCACCGCTACTTGTGATTTTGGTTGATATAGCTTATCTTCTTTCTGAGCACAGACTATATCTTTAGATCACAGTCAGTTTCTTAGAGCATAAGTTATCTAACTAAATCTCATAATTAAAAATAGAGGATCTACTCTTTCTGATACAATCTATCTCTTATCTAAGTACGCACTGTATCCTCAAATCATGATGCATCTTTTAGACTATAGATTATTCAAAATCTAGATCTTTATAAATGAAGCAAAAGAAAATAGTATACTTTTAATTTCTAAATAAATCAAAAATTTTATTAATAATAGAAAAGAGATACATAAAATAGATCAACATCAAACCATCTGTTTACAAGATTCATCTTTTCTCCTAAGATGATGGAGCCTAACCATGCATAGAAGGGATGTCATCCACCATTGCCATCTTCTTGCTTCTAATCTGCAGAAAGAAAAGAGGAAGAAGAGAGTTTTGTGGAGAAAGAAGAAGAAAGAAAGAAAAGTGGAGACTTAAGTGGGAGAGAGAGAGGAGGTGTGAAAGCTAGGGCTAGATGGAGATGGATGGAAAGGCTTACTTTTGGTTGAAGTCTTAGAGGCTTTTTATAGATGCTAGAAGGTAGGAGGATTTATTGGTTAAGCAATATGGGACTATTTCTATGATAGGAATGGATGGATGAGATGAAGTGTGCATCTTTGATTTGGTGTGGACTCTAATTAGAGCATGAAAAATATGGTAAGAAGGAAATAGCATGTGACTTATTTCTGTTTTTGGCATTTCCTTCTTTCTTATGATCTATGCTAAATCAGGTGGCACATGTGGGGTCTTTAATTCAATCATTTTCAATCCAAACCCTTAAAGCAACTATCTTAATTACCTGCAAAAGAGATTAAGAAGCATCAAACTCAACTAATAAACATATAATGCAATAATATTTAATGCTTCTTATTATAATATATCAAGTGCTTATCACACCCCCCAACTTAAACTTTAGTCATCCTTGAGTAAAAGAAAGATTAGTATCATATACTAGTTTGCTAAGTCGTGAGCATCTTTAGGTAATTTCAGAGAAATTGGTGTACAGCATAAAAGCTTAGTCAAGTGTGTCCTTGGAAAATTAAGGCTGCCTAGTAGAATAGCTAAGAGAAAAATATTGAATTTTCTTTCTAAACCTTTTCTTGGTCTACTCCTATTTTTATCCTTGATTTGTCTTAATCTAAGATAGGTTTATGGTTTGTACTTTTGTCCGTTTATTCTTTCATGCTTTTTTTTTTGAATGTGTATAATTTGTACAATGTTTTGGCCTGTTGATATTCCATTCGACCCATGTAACTAGTTTTAGGCCAATGACATCCAAACTAGTTGATTTTAGGACATCAGGTGTAGAACACCCCTCAGACTTACTAACTCGAGTCTACTAGATTATGGGCTAAAGCAGTTGTACTACAAAGTTTCTTCACATTGCCCACTTTTTGATGCAAACATCATTGCTTACTTAGACAACAGGATCCAGTTACTCAGTGGGGGACCAATGTTTAGAATTTTCTCTTCTTTATTTTCTCTTTTTTTTCTTGAATGTATTGTAGGCATCAAGACATCTCATTTATACCTATAAAAGATAGACTCTCCTTTGAACATTAATACCAGAGTGATTAGAAGGATGTAGAAATCAATTCTTATTCTATACTTAACTATTTATTGGATTTTCTTAATGTGCAGTCCCTTGATACTTTTAGTTTATTTAAACTGTCCATCAATTACTACTGAGATGCCTAATTCCTCTCAATTCTAAAACACAGTAGGTTTATAGATACTCACATCTTTCTAAGTTCTAAGTTTTCATCCCTCACCCCCTAACTTAATCAACATTGTTTTCAATGGAGTAGAAAGGGCAAGAGTATAAAAAAAAGAAAGTAAATAAAAGTTGAAGGAAAGAATACACCTGGTGATAATGTGCTCCAAGTTGAAGGTGATCTGGTATGATGTTAGCTTGAAAGTCCGAAGCTTGAAGGTGTGTACCTCTATTTATTTAATAAAAAAATATTAATATATATTATAATTTAAAAAAATTAGATTGCCTTCCAATTAGTGCTAAGTTTAATATCTTCAGCCAGACATCTTAGCCTTATTGAGGTTCGTACAATATCATAGCCTCCTCTATTTCTTTAGTGGCCAGCTCCAAGAATGGTTTTATTCTTTGATTGTTTACTTTAAAGATGGTACCATTATATAGATTTTCAATTTCAAAGGTTCCATGTAGAAAAATTTTCTTGACTATGTATGGCCCGATCCATTTCGATCTTAACTTTTTTGGAAAGAGGTGAAGCCTAGAATTATGTAGAAGAACTTTTTATTCAAGCTTAAAATATTTTCAAATAATTGCTTGGTCATGGAATGCCTTAATTTTTTCTTTATATATTTTAGCATTCTCATATGCTTCATTCCTAATTTTCTCAAGTTTATTTATCTATATTTTTCTTTATTCTTCGCTACATCCAAATTTATGTTCAATTTCTTAATTCCCATATTACCCTTTGTTCGAGTTATACAGGCAAATGACATGCCTTACCAAACAGAATTCTAAATGGTGATATTCCTAAATTATTCTTGTAAGCTATGCGGTATGTCCAAAGTGCATCCGCTAGCTTCAGTGACCAGTCCTTTCTATTTGTGCTCACTATCTTTTCTAGGATATGTTTGATTTATCGATTTGAGCCTCAACTTGCCCACTGGTCTGGGGGTGATAGGGTATAGCCAATTTGTAGGTAATATGGTACTTCTTCATTAGTGATGCAAAGGCTTGATTGCAGAAGTGTGTTCTGCAGTCACTGATGATAGCTCTTGAAATATCAAAATGGGAGAGGATATGTTCCTTAAGAAATTTGACAACAGTCTTGCTATCATTGGATCGACATGGCATTGCCTCTACCCACTTGGACACGTAATCCATGGCTACTAGAATATATTCATTTCCAAAAGATTTTGGGAATGGTCCCATGAAATTGATTCCCCACACATCAAAAATTTTCACAATTAGAATCGGATTCATTGGTATCATATCTCTCTTCATGATCCGGCCTACTTGTTGGCACCTAACACAACTTTTTCAGTAGTAATAAGCATCTCTAAATAGGTAAGGCCAATAAAATTCACTTTAGAGCACCTTGGCGGCTGTCTTTTTGGCTCCAAAATGACCACCACATGCTTGGTTATGATAAAATGATAAAATACTTCTAACCTCATGGTCTGGGATACATCTTCTAATGATTTGATCAGAATATTGTTTGAACAAGTAATGATTGTCTCAAATAATGTACTTCACTTGAGAAAAGAATTTATTTTTTCCTTGAGTGGTCTAGTGCATGGGGATCTCACCGATGGCTAAGTAATTGACTATATCAGCATACTATGGCTCAATCATCATGGACATAAGTTGCTCGTTAGCAAAAAATTCTCTAATTGATGGTTCATTGGAGGGTGCATTTATTAATCAGGATAGGTGATCAGCTATTGAATTTTTTGTTTCTTTCTTATCCTTGATTTCTAAGTCAAATTTTTGGAGCAGCAAAATCCATCGATTTAGGCATGCCTTGGCATCCTTCTTTGCTAAGAGGTGTCTAATAGTTGAGTGATCGGTGTACACAATGGTATGCAATCCAACCAAATAGGCTCTAAATTTCTTAAGTACAAAGATGATAGCCAAGAACTACTTTTCAGTTGTTAAAAAATTAAGCTGCATGTCGTTGAGGGTTCTATTGGCATAATAGATGACTCACGATAGCTTATTGATTCTCTGCCCTAGAATGGCTCCGATAGAGTGGTCAGATGCATCACACATGAGTTTGAAGGGCTGAGTCTAGTCAGGTGGGTGTACAATTGGGGCTAAAGTTAGTTTCTTTTTCAGATGCTCGAAGGACTCGAGACATTCGGGAGTAAACTTGAACTTGACTTCCTTCACTAAAAGATTAGTCAGCGGATGGGTTATCTGGCTAAAATTCTTGATGAACCTCCTATAGAAACTAGAATGTCCTAAAAATGAATGAACTTCCTTGACTGATTTAGGTGGTGGAAGATTTACAATTAGATCAATCTTGACTTTGTCTACTTTAATGCCTTTCTTTGAGATCACATGGCACCTTGTTTGACCATAAATTGGCATTTTTTTCAATTAAGCACTAAGTGTTTTTCTTTACATCTTTTTAAGACTAGTCTTAAATGGTGTAGGCATTCAGAAAAAGTGGAGCCAAAATGAAAAAATAATTCATAAAAATTTCAAGAAATTGCTCGATCATGTTCAAAAAGATGCTGATCATGCACCTTTGAAAAATAGATAGAGCATTACACAAACCAAAGGGCATGCGTTTATCGGCAAAAGTGGCAATTGGGCATGTGAATATGGTCTTCTCTTGGTCCTCTAATGCTATGAAAATTTGATTATATCCAGAGTATCCATCCAGAAAGCAATAAAACTTATGTCCAGCAAACCTCTCTAACATCTGATCGATGAATAGCAAGAAAAAGTGATACTTTCTTATGGCCGAATTCAATTTTCTATAATCAATATAGACTTTCTATCCAGTTTGAACTCTTGTTGGCACAAGTTCATTTGTTTCATTTTGGACTACTGTAACCCCAGACTTTTTAAGGACCACTTGGATTGGGCTAACCCATTAGCTATCGAAAATTAGGTAGATAATTTCATTATCTAATAGCTTGAGAATTTCTTTCTTTACTACTTCCTTCATAGCTAGGTTTAGCTTTCTTTGGAGATCTCTAGTTGGCTTGGCATCCTCCCCTAGGTGAATTCGATGTTGAATGATTGAAGGGCTAATCCCCTTGATATCAGCCATGGTCCAACCTATTGCTTCTTGATTTTCTTTAAGCATGGTCAATAATTCTTCCTCTTGCATGGGATCAAGATCTGCTGTAATGATTACTGGCAGGGTTTCCAATAGACCTAGGTAGGTGTATTTGAGGTGCTTGGGGAGTGATTTAAGGTCTAACTTTGGTGCTTCCTCAATTGATGGTTTGGGCTATGGTTCAACCATTAACTCAAGTGGTTCCACTAGAGGCTCCCATCTTGATTCCATCCTATGCTTGCTGATTGTAGCGACTTCATTGAAAACTCTTAAAATTCTTGGTCCATCAAAAGTTCAAAGTCGAACTCTTCATCATTAAGGTCAATAGGTTCATATGCATTATCTTGAATCCAGTTCAGATCATTTATTTCAGTCAGGTGGAAGATGTTCAAATCTATTGACATGTTGCCAAAAAAAAGTTTCATTAATCCATTTTGATAGTTGATTTGAGCATTAGCTATGGCAAAAAATGGTCTACCTAGAATGATCGAAATTTGACACTTTGGATTTGATATAGGTTAAGTTTCTAAAATCATAAAATCTACTAGATAGATGAAGTCACTAATTTTGATTAGCACATCCTCAACTATTCCCCTTGGAACTTTTAAGGACTGGTATGCTAGTTATAGGGTCATCCCCATTGGTTTAAGTTCCCCTAATCCTAATTACTTGTATATGGAATATGGCAATATGTTAACACTCACCCCTAGATCTAATAGAGCCTTATCAATTAAGGTTTCTCTCATAGCGCATGAGATGGTGGGGGACCCTAGGTCTTTGTATATTACTAGTATGTAGTTTGATAAGTATGAACTTACACTAGCTGCTAGAAAGGTTCTCTTAGGCACATTGGTGGTCTTTTTCTTAGTACACAGATCCTTAAAGAATTTAGCATAAGCAGAGATTTATTGGATCATGTCTAGTAAGGGAATGTTCACCTTAACTTGCTTGAAGACCTCCAAGATCTTATCTAATTGTGCTAAATTTTGGTTAGGCCTAAGTCTGTTAGGATAGGGTGCTACAACCTTAGTAGTTGGTCCATCAACTCCTGGTAAGGGCTCTGTTATCGAATTTGGTGCTGCATTAGGTTCTAATGCCTTGGATTTTTTAAGTTGGCCTTGGTCAGACAGTGGTTCAGATAATGGGTCTTCTATTTGTTCTTTCATTTTAGGTGTGCCCATGTGGTTATCTATTTGTTTTCTAGATCTTACTGTATGAATAGCATTCAGTTGGTTGATCTAGGATCCTTGTTGGGATAGTTGGTTGTTTTGGTTCCTAGGGTTAGCCTCGGGATTGACTTGGTAATCTATCCTTTTCTTTTTCACTAACTATGGTGGCGAACTGACCTAGCTACATTTCTAGATGAGCAATTGCCTTGGTATTTGTATTTAATAATTGGCCCATGGTCTGTATAAAATTATTTAGTATAGATGTAGTTTTAGAAGTTGATTTGAGCTAGACTTCCAACCCATTTTCTAAAGTGTTGAACCTTTTCTCTTGACCAAATCTTGGTGGGTTGGCTAGTGCTTGGTTGATTCTTAGATAGGACTGGTTTGGGACATGATTTCTTGAATTGGAACCTTGTGACCATGAAAAATTTGGATGGTTTTCTTGGGTTATATGTTGGTGCATGAGGATTGTTTATAGGCCTTTGATTTGCTGCATTTACTTGTGCAAGCCCATCTTTGATTGGCTCTCCTAGTAAAGGATATTCTTTCAAGATGTGGTCTGGTGAACCACATCCATTGCACATAGGTATAGATATTTGGTTTGCTTGGGGGTGTCCTTGAAATTCTAAGACTTCAATCCTATGGGTCAAGGTTGCAATTCTAGCCTCCGTAGCTAAGGATGTTTGAACTTGGTGTATCCCACCTCTTGGTGTGGATTTTTTGATTTCTCTAGTCAACTCCCATTGCAGACTCTTTTCTGCAAGATCTTCTAGAAATTGTCAGGCCTCGTCGGGTTTCTTATATATAAATTAATCCTGGCACATTGATTCCAACATTGTTCTAGAATTTGGGTCCAGACCTTCATAGATAATTTGGCACAACCTCCAAATCTCTATACCATGATGTGGATATTGACTTAAGAGGCTTTTAAATTAGTCTAGGTACTTCCAAAAAGACTCTCCCCCTAGTTGGTAGAACTGGTTAATCTTGTTTCTAAACTTGGCTGTCTTATGATGGAAAAAAATTTTTCTTAAGAACATCTTTACGAAGCCTTCCAATGTCGTGATTGATTGGTTGGGCAGGTTGTATAACCATTTCTTTGCATTGTTCTTAAGTGCAAAATTGATTAGCCTAAGTTTTATGGCATCTTGTGATATTTGGTGTATTCTCATGATTTCACAAACCTCCTCAAATTCTCTAATAAAAATGTAGGCATCCTCAATTTCGATGAATTTGGAGAGCATGTTAATTATTTAAGATTTAATTTTAAAATTACCAACCATAATCTTGAGTAGTCTTATACAGGATGGTTGGGCAAAGCCCACAGGATAGCATAGGTCTTTAAGAAATTTGAGTTCTTGGTTGGGTTCACCCATGATGGTCTCGATAATTTCTTGACTTGAAATAAGATTTGATTCAATTCTTACAAGTCGACCATATTTTCTTTTCTAAATTATAATTTTATAATATTTTATTTTATTATATTAATTTTTTTATAAAAGAAGAGAGAAGAGGAAGGAGAGATAGATAAGAAAAGAGTTCTAGAGATGAGTCCTATAGAATCCTAAATCTAGAGATGAAAGAGAAGAGTAAAAAAAAAATTAGTTAATATTTGGATGTTAATTGCAATCAAGTTAGACAAGCAAGAACTCTCTATCCTAGGGTTAACCTAGATCTAGATAGCTCCTAACTTTCAAGATCGCCTTTAAGCACTTCAAGTCCAAAATTGACTAACTGACTTGGCTAGATAAGTATAAGATGTGGAAGGTTTTCTGTTTGTTGCTTTTCTTAGACACCAATTGAGTTGGCTAGATCAAATAATGGAACTAATTGAAAATCACCTTCTTAAACTACTTACCTTAGATACCGAGTAATTAATCAATCCAAACTCGATCCAACTCTAGGGCTTTCTTATCCTATTGAGCTCGAAATTTCTAAGGCTAACATCTAATTAATTTTAAAATTAAGGATTGGGTTAATGTAGAATGATGGATGTGGTTTTTGAATTAAGGAAGAGTGATCAAATCTCCACCTTATCTAATTAATGGGTTAATGCCCTTAAGGTTAATTATGGAGATGAGATGCAAAACAAGAGGATATCCAATACAAGTAAGAATCTTTTAAAGTTTAATTAGTTTCTCTATTTTAGTTAAGTATTTTATGATATTTTTTTTCTTATTTTATGTTATCTTTAAGCAAGAAAGGACAAGAGGCAAGTTTTAAATTAAGTTAATTAGGTGTGAAGAGATTTATAGAATCTAACTAAATAAGAAGTAAATTATGAAAATAATAAAAAAATAACTAGATAACCTATAAATAAAGCAAGAACTCAAATCTACTTTAAAAGTAGTAAATTAAAAGATAGAAATATATTCTTATATATAGAGAATGTATTAAAAAGAAAGTAAATAAAAGGAAGATCTAAAATAGGTATAAAATTAAATCTATATAAAGGGCAAAAAATTATTTTACTAAAAAGATAATAAAGCAATCTAAAGTAAAAAAAATATAAATAAATAAAGACCTAAAAGGTAGTAAAATATATTTTCTTCTTTTCTTTTTTTTTTTTAGACCTACAATGATAAGAAGCAAATATTAGAATTAAGAAGGGAAGATATCACAAAATAAAATAACAAAGATTTTTTTAAAAAAAAAATCAACCATGCTAAGATCCCTAGCAATGGCGCCAAAATTTGATGCGCTCTTATCATGAGATCGATCAAAGATAAAAGTTACTTGACTACTACTCTATAGAACAGGATGAATTGGGTAGAGTCCTTAAGGATCTAAGGTAGTTATTTTTAAAAATAAAAATAAAAAAAGATTTGATTATTTTTAAGAGTTGGGGAACTAATCTGATCGATAAAATAATATTTTAAAAAAATTTAATAAGTCTAATATAGAAGAGAAGCCTCAGAAGATCAAATTTTCTTGTAAAATAGATGTCATATCCGTTTCCTACTGCAGCACCGCTACTTATGATTTTGGTTGGTATAGCTTATCCTTTTTCCAAGCATGGATCATATCTTTAGATCACGGTCAGTCTCTTAGAGTATAAGCTATCTAACTAAATCTTATAAGTAAAAAAAGAGGATCTATTCTTTTTGATATAATCTATTTCTTATCTAAGTATGCACTGTATCCTCAAATCACGATGCATCTCTTAGAGTATAGATTATTCAAAATCTAGATCTTTATAAATTAAGCAAAAAAAAATATACTTTTAATTTCTAAATAAATTAAAAATTTTATTAATAATAGATAAGAGATACATAAAATAGATCAACATCAAACCATCTATTTATAAGATTCATCTTTCCTCCTGAGATGATGGAGCCTAACCATGCATAAAAGAGATGTTGTCTGCCATTGCCATCTTCTTACTTCTAACCCATAGAAAGAAAAAAGGAAGAAGAGAGTTTTGTGGAGGAAGAAGAAGAAAGAAAGAAAAGTGAAGACTTGAGTGGGAAAGAGAGAGGAGGTGTGTAAAAGGAATATGCCCTCAAGCCAATTAATTTTTAGGCTATTCTTTATCTTCCAAACTCATGTAATGATATTTTTTAATAAATAAATAAAGATATTTATTTCATCATATGCAGTGTCTTATTATTTATTTAAGATTATGATGAATCTTATAAATTAGGGTTATGATTTTAGGGTTATGATGAGATCATACCAGTGAGACCTAAAATATTAAAATCCTAATTTAAATATTTCTAGTCGATGAGACATTGAGTTAGGGATCAATGTTTTTCGATAAGACTAGCACATTTTTTGTATGCTTGATTGAGAGGATGATTGATCTCACAATAACTTGTGTATGACACTAATATAAGAATGTGGGTGCTTATTAGAGAATGAGTTTATTGAATTAATCCAAATCGAGAATATCTAATGGAGTCTTATCTACATGTCAATAGATGGTTCTTATAGTGAAATTTGTGCATGTAATCCTTTGACCTGAAACTACCATAAAATCTTATATATATAAATCCATGTTTTGGTTCATACTCATTCATGACTCAGTTATGTACGGGATGATCTGGATATGGTAGATTATATATATGAGGGTTGTGAGTAGATTAACATAGAATCAATCTCTCTTGGTAAGAGGAAATAGCATCCTATCTGCTTCAAACAAATGATGATTCAGGAAGACTTTGATCAAAGCATGATGAAAATTAGAAATGCTTTCTAATATTTCATTAAATAAATCATCATCATAAGATTGAAAGAGAAATGAATATGATATTGGGATTGACATATTTTCATACCCAGAGTCATATTCAGGATGCAGGGAGATCGAAGGATCTAGTTGCATGGTAATTTTTACTGAAGAATATTTTTGGTATTTTCATCAAAATTTTATATCTTTTGGACAGTCATGATACGTTTCTAGACATCAATCATGTCTTATGGGTTTGATCAAATTAAAATTTTAATTTGATCATTAAATTAGAAAGTATTCTAAATTAAGTCAAATTGGGTTGGCTAGTTTTGACCTAAATCGGTTTGATTGAGTTCTAACCAGATTAGGTCAAATCACATCCAGACTCACTACTGGTTGGATGTGGAACCCAATGGGTCACACACAAAGAGAGTTGATTAAGAGTCTAATTGGATTAGACCATATTTGCAAGATGAACATGGTAGCACATGTAGCAAACCCTAGCACCTGGATTTGAATTGGATTCGAATCAGCTTCCGATTTGGGCTAATTAAGGTCCAATTTGAGCCAAATAGGATTTGGTCTTGAATTGGATTAATCTAGACTGATTGGACTTCAGTTGGGGTGCCACATACCTAAATCTCATGTGCCAGAGATTCTCTCTCTTATGCGTGGGAAGTCTTTCATGTGCAAAGTATCTTTTGGCGCATAGAATTAGTTGGCGCCTACCTTCTTTGACTTTTCCATTTGTTATGTCATGTAAAAATTTTGAACAGGCATGGACATCTGATATGGGGTGATAAAGAGTCCTTCTATAAGTTAAAAACTCTATTTTCTTTTTAATTTTTGTCGCCCAAGACTCCTTTCCGCCCAGGACTCCATGCCGCCCACTCCTTCTTGATGCCTCTTGGACCAAGTCAAAGTCCCTTGGGACTTTGACTATTCAAAGATCATCTCCATGCCTTCTTGCTGAATGGGTGTCCCTTTTTAGAGCCATTGGATGGCCCTTTTATCTGATCTAATGGATGAAAAGGATGGCGCCAATGATGAAATATTTTGACTCATCATAAATAACTTACGTAGAATTAGTCCAAGAGTTCTTCTGCTTTAAGGCACCTCTTGGACTAAGTCTATATCTCGTTATTTTCTGATGAGGCATGAGATTGGCTGAAGGGACATGAGATTTTTTTTTAAGGATGTAAGAAATTATGTTGGCACCCTTACGTACATTATAAATAAGGGTGCATACCTTGAGTCCGAAAGATGTGAAAATTATCTTTCTTTCTTACAAGAGTTTCTTTTTGTCCAATTTTTTTTCTTCCCTTCTCTTATCTAGACCTTGTCCTTATAAGGACAAGAAGTTATCTTAAGACTAAGAGATTAGGAAGAAAAATTAAGAAGACAAAGAAAAAAAAAGATAGATAAGGAGAGGCAAGGAAGGTGACCTAAAGGCTAAAGAAGGTCTTGCCATTTTAATTAAAGTTCTTATTATTAGAACTCTAATTATATAAATCAGAGGTACTGGTATCTTGATCAAGTCTTTGTGTGGATCAACGATGGAGGATGAATATGTGGGCACCTGGTGGAACCCCTGACGGACTGCTACCAACGATCAGGGTCAATTTAGGATTTAGCGATAAGAGGTATCTTCTAATACTTTCTTTTATATTACAAATGCATGTTATATGATTTAATTACTAATAAGATGGTCCTAGGGTTCGGGTTTGGTTTATATGATTTCATATTTTTGCTTTAAAATTTGTGCTTCTGCCCTGTACACCATTCCTATCAGTGTGAAGGCTAGGGCTAGATGGAGATGGATGGAAGGGCTTGCTTTTGGTTGAAGTCTTAAAGGCTTTTTATAGATGGTAGAAGGTAGGAGAATTTTTTGGTTAAGCAATATGGTACTTTTGCTATGATAGAAATGGATGGATGAGCTGAAGTGTGCATGAGAAATCTTTGATTTGGTGTGGACTTCTAATTAGGGTATGAAAAATATGATAAGAAGGGAATAGAATGACTTATTTTTCTCTTTGGCATTTCCTTCTTTCTTATGATCCATGCTAAATCAGTTTGGGGTGGCATATGTCAGGTCTTTGATTCAATCATTTTCAATCCAAACCCTTAAAGCAACTGTCTTTCTTCTTGGCTCTTGGATCTTCAATGAATTGCTTCCTAGCCATTGATCATGACTAAACCCCTTGAGTTGTTTGCTCTTAGCCCATTAGATATCTAATTTTTTCTTTGGTTTTGAGCTAATTTGAGCCCGAATTAGCTTGTATGAGCCTAATCTCCTAATTACCTGCAAAAGAGATCAAGAAGCATCAAATTCAACTAATAAACATATAATGCAATAATATTTAATGCTTCTTATTATAATATATCAAGTGCTTATCATGCCACAATTAGGGCTTGTCTGGAATATAAGGTTTTATATGGTGTGTTATAGGAGAGGACACCCAAGGGTTTATGGTTGAGGTTACACTAGTTGTATATAGGGCAGAACATGTGCAACATGTTGATGTTGAAGAAGCAACTATACAGCTTTTGAATGCAAAAAGATGAGAATGTTACGGGGCATATTCAGTGGTTCAACTAGATGAGCATGGACTTGCTCAATATAGGGATGGATCTCAAAGAGAATGATAAGAGTTTATTACTATTGTGTTCGCTACTTAGGAGCTTCGATCCGTTGGTGATGACATTGCTGTATGGTAAGGAGAAACTGGTGTACGAGGACATCATATCAGTGCTTAGGTCCAATGAGCAACGAGAACAAGTGATGAAGAGAGAGATCTTCCAAGAGAGTCTTGTAGTTTCAAAAAGGCCTAGAAAAGTGAAGAAGAAGGGTGAGCAGATGGGCAGCAAGGAGTCCAAGAGATGCTTCAAGTATCGTAAAATAGAGCACTTTAAGCGGAAGTATTTGCTTTAGAAGAAGTGTAAGAAAGGAGAAAGATTGGATTCCATCGATTCAATCACTATGGGAGAAGAGTTAGATGAGCTCTTGTTAGTTTCAGAGGAGCCCATATGGTGCGGTGTATCTGAGATGGCATCGAAGGAATCCATGGAGTGTAGAGGATTCGAAGGGACAATGATGATGTTCGTGGTGCAGCGGCAGGCCTAGCAGTGTAATATTGGGTGGTTGGCCTTGGGTGTCTCCGGTATAGAGTCGACTTCTATAGCATTATGATGACTTCAATTTTAAATGGAGCACTGAGCAGAGGTGGCTTTATAGGTAGAGTGAGATACAGCATGAGTTTAGAGTGGAGAGGTGCAAAGGGAGGACCTATATACTAGCACTAGTGCCGAAGATGCATAGTTCCAGGTGGAGCGGATTGTGCAAGAAGATAGGCATGGCTCTGAAGAGAGCATGTCAGGTGGAGAATTAGGTGCAGTGAGTGTCGATACAGAAATGATGCAGGAACTCTAGGAAAATCTAGGTCAATTGATGTAGTAGCCAAGCAGAAGGGTATTTACAACTCCAAAGGTGGTGCAGAGAAGTAAGCGAAGGTCTTCAATGGTAGAGATAGTCATTCTAAAGGCCTCAAAGGAAGCTCAACAGCTAAAGAAGGATGGGGGTGGCAAGATGTGCACAAGGGGCTGTAAGGGCATGTAGTGATAACAGGATCATGTAGGAGGACATTGGTAGGTGTGACAAGGCTTGGGCACACCAAGATAGAGATTGTAAGAATTGGTATAGTGCTCCCAAGCCTTGGGAGGCTATAGGAGGAGTCAAAGTATTGGCTCTAGGAGACTAGGATAGGTATGATTCTAAGGCTAGGACAGGAGTGGTCCTAGGGTGGAGGTGACATGTAGCTCTTCACGAGCTTGTGGTTTAGATGTGAGGACCTTGAGAGGCTTGGTAGGTACTCTAAAGACTTGAAAACATAAGATGGAGCAAAGAACTAAAGCCAGGAAGAAGTATTAGCCAAGAAAGGGGCTGACATATAGTTAAAGACGTCTTAGTCCCAGGTGGAGACGACTCGGCTCATACCGAGTCCTTTCAGGGATGGGCAAAGACGTCTCAATCTTAGAGTTCAATCAGATAGAGATGACTCAGTTCTGAGATGACTCAGTTCTGAGATGAGTCAACTTGAATGTAGGTGAGACGTCTCGGTCTCAATTAAAAACATCTTGGTTTTCGCGGGTAGAAATGCATGGGAGTTCTGTTTAGGTTTAGGATAGGGCTTTATTCGAGGGGTCATAAGGCCTAGTTTGAGAGGTCTTAAGGGGGCTAACTCATGTATGGATCTAGTTTAGATCCAATGGATGAGAGCATGTAAAATCATGGGTATACATAGGTTTGGATGAGTGCTTTCATGTATTGGATTAGTTTAAGAGAGTTTTTGAGCTGGGGTTTATTAGAGTTCAAGTGGAAATCCTATGGTATATGTAAACCAAGGTATTATATATTTTATAATAGATAGTGGAATATAATTGAGCTTTTCTTCCTAACTCTCTATCTCTTCTTTCTCTCTGGATCCAATGCCAAAACCTTAGGTTCCATCCCCTCTCTCTTCTTCTTAGATTTTCTTCGATTTGCTGGATTAACACTCAAGTCCCATGCAAGAGATCGGATCTATAGTTGTGGCTTTGAGCAGCCATATGCACAACATATAATAATATAATTTAAAAATAATAATGAGCAATAAAGAATAAAATCTTATATCAAATATCTAGAATAACTCAAATATCAATATAAACATGTATTAATTATCTATTTTGTCAATAGAGGTGTGTCACTGTATGTCAATAAGTGAATCATTTTATTTAGCATTAGTTTCATATCTTGTCATCTGTTCTTCTTATTATAATTATGAATTTTTTAACCATTTTGCTTTTTAGTGTTGGAACTTCTTAATCTTTTTCTTTTCAGCTTTAGACTAACTAAGATCATGTCTCGATCTGTGTCAGATTAAATTTTCATGTGTAAGCCTATGGAGCCTATCTCAAACATAAGCTCCTAGCAGACTGTCTCAAGCATAAGCTCTTGGTCGGCTAACCGTCTATAAGCCTATGGTGGCTATCCCAAGCATAAGCTCCTAGCCAAGTGTCCTAAGCATAAGCTCCTGGCTGGCTGACAATGTATAAGCCCATGGTGGATGACCTAGACATAAGCTCCTGGAAGGCTATCCCAAGATGAGCTCATGATGGGCTGATTCAGGCATAAGTTTATAGAGGCTATCCCAGATATAAGCTTCTAACAGGCTATTCCAGACACAAGCTCTCAATAGAATATTTGTTAGAAAATCCTAAAGCCAATCATCTATGTTGTAGATGATTGAAATTAGTATATAAATTATCAAATAATTATTATTATTTAGCTTATTCATCATAAAAGTTCTATCTTTTTTAAATAAATTCCTAAGTTATGATAAAGTCCTTAGAACCACACTTAATCAATAAAGGAGGATTTATTGAATGATTTTTAAATTTGTTCATGACTAAATGATAAGTTATTAATATGGACGATAACTTATCAAGTATAGGTCGTTGTATATCATATACATTGGTTGTCCTCGTAACAAGTGGTGTGGAGATATTGGTATGGCATCAGATGGGATATAGGAGTACATCTGCACTGAACATGACTAATGTAGCACTATATTATCAAGAGTAGCTAGCTAAGGCCAATAGATATAAGTATCCCTTTGACCTAAGATCACCATGATGACTTGCAAGCAACTCACTGTACTTTAATATCAAACTACCTATATTTCTAATATAGGATTGAAAGATTTTTGAATATAACTAAGTAGTTATAGAGTCGGTGTGCGAGTCAAGATAGGATTGACCACTTTTGATTAACTTCAGAAAGCGAATGTCTCGCTATGTTTTAATTTAGCAAAACCTAGGTCTGGATAATCCTCATGAGGAGTCACATGATTTGCAAAATTTTGAGATATAATATAGATGACTTATATGAGTGTTGATAGCTAACTCAAAATCATCTTGAGCATTACTAGTCAAAGAGATAAATTATATGATAACCATAGGCTAAGGTTCTAAGAATGTTGCTTTGCATACATTTGACCTATCTGGATGTCGGATACTATTGTTAGATGGACATTTTAATTAGTATAAAAATTGGTTCCTATTCTATTGATTTAGGTCAAATCTATGGGTCACACACATTAGAGATTATTACTTGATAAGATGGTTGATCGATAATTGAGAATCGTTCAATGATCGAATCATCAATATGATTAATGATCAATCAAGTGCAAGTATTGCAGGAGGATCAATTAGCAATAGGATTACTAATTGGCTCAATCTGATTGAGCAATCAGGATGAGATCAAGTCTAATTGAATCAGATTCAATTAGAATTAGTTTTGATTTAATTGTGTTAAGTCCAATTAGTTTATTGGATAAGCCAATTATAAGAAAAAATAATTTCTTATTAGACTAGGACTTGAGTGCACATAATTTCTAATTGATTTAGAATTTAAATCAAATTTTAATTTTAATTTAATCTAATTTAATTAATCTTCTAGTTGGACTAGGATCATTCTAAATTAGGTTGCATTAATTCTAGTTTAAATATGATTTAAATCAGATTTGACCTTGTCTAAATAGGAGAGTCCTAGTTGGACTAGGACTCCTCCTCTTCCCTTGCACCACTATGAAACCCATGCCCCACTTTTATTTACATGATTTTTTTTCCACACCTAAGAGAAGTTTCTCCATACCCCACTCCTTCTAATTTTGGAAATTGGTATGAATTAGTCAAATATGGGAAGTAGTTTTTCCTAGGACTCTAATTTGTTAGAGTTTGAAATTTCAAAATCCCTAAAACCTCTCCTCCCTCTTTGTGCCAACTTTTCCCATGTCACATATTTTTGTTTGCACCATCTTTCTTTATTTTTGTGCATGGGTTTGCTGGTGCTCATGCCTGATTTTTAGGGGGAGGCATCCAAGAGTTGGACGCCCCCTAAAAGTCTTGGTTTTTTCCTCTTTGACTAGATCTTTTGACCTAGTCTTCCCATATCTTTGAGGCACCACTTTTTAAGGAGATTGGCATGAGAATTCCTTAAGTTTTTTCATGAAAAAGCTGAGAGAGTGGGTGAGGGGCATGGAAGGTTTGGCACTCCAAGGCTTTGGGCATGGTGGTCTCATTGGGACATGAAAGGTTCATGTCCTGATGAGAATAAAGGAAGAGAAGAAGGTCTTCTCTTTAGGGTTTATTTCAATTTTTTTTTCATCTTTTGAGTGATTATTCCATGGAAAAAATTAGAGAGAAGAAGACCTGGAGCATGGAAAAATTACTAGAGGAGAGGTTCTTCTCTTGTCCTAGCATGAAGATGTACTTAGGGCATCCATGGTTGATGTCCTGAAAGAGAAGATGTATCTTCTCTTAGAATCTTTTTAACCATTTTATTTTCTTTTTTTTGAAAGATCCAAGAGTTGGTTCTCTTCCTTCATCCTCCTCCTCATCTTCATCTCTCAGAGTGTCCAAGAGATCTAAAGAATCTTTTATAGATCGACCATCAGGAGGGATCCGCGAGAAGCTAGCACTTCGAGCGGATTTTCATTCGATCAACCTCCGATCTGCATAGCGGCCTTGTGTGGATTAGCTATAGAAATCAGACATACTATGCATCTCCAAGCAACAAGCATAATAATGGGTTTTAGCTATGGTGTTCTCGATCCACACGAAGGTAAGAGATTTAATCTTTTTTCTGACCTAGATGCAATCTAGGATTTCTAGAATAGTTCTAGATCTAAGGTATTGATGTCATCAATACCAACCTAATTTATTTTTCAGATTTATGTTTGCATCATGATATATCATAGATCCTAGATGTAGGATTTAATGATTAGATCACATGCATAATTAGGTTAAATAGTTTAATCTATCTTTCATTGCACTTGATTTCAAAAAAGTTTCAAAATATATGCATAAAATCCTGTATGATTTTTCAACACTGTTCACATGACGAGATTAGTTCAAACCATATCTTTTTTATCTAATTATTACATGTTGATTTTATTATATTAATTCTAGTTTATGGTATGATCAAGATAAGTTATCATAATCATATGATCATACCGTCAATCACTGATGCACATATATAATCAACAAATAATGTACTCATGCTAAAAAATTGTATAAGAAACAACAGTGTCTCAAATATAATAAATCCATCAATACAAATCCAAAGATAAAAATAGCATATATAATGCTGATTATATATAGGGATTCTTACCTCTTGTGATGATAACTTGATCATAATTATTTACTAATCCATACCTAGCATGTCTAATCAATCCATATGATTTTAGCCTATCCTCGATCAACCATCAGCATAAGAAAATAATAAATTATTATTAAGTTTTTATTTTGAAAGCTTTAATAATTTGAATTATTCTTATTCCTAAATTTCTTGATCCTACCTAATACTTGACTAATTAATAAATAAATATTTGAAGATTTAAGAAATTACCTTATTGAGAAATTGGAGCATAATTCCTCTTACTCAACATCTTCTTCTCATCCAGTTGACTATACCCATACATAGAGAATCCCAAAATCAGGAGAAATCATAAAATGACTATGATTGTGGTAGAAAGTGTTAGATGTATGCCTTAGAAGCTAAGTTGGCTGACATATATTTTTGTTCTAGAGGCATTCTTTTATAATTAAATAAATAAATAAGATTATTTTTTTATTTATGTTGACATGTGTCCATGAATCATTCAAGAAATTAATAAGATGATGATATATATTCTCAAGAATTGAGAATTTGAGATATGTCTCATTGGTGATTAATTTCTAAATGCTTTCAATCAATGGATCATTATAAGGATGGTGATTGATCTGATAAGATTGATGCATAGATCACTTTTTTCTGGTTAGACGAGTCTCAATCTATAGTATGAGGACACTGGAGCAAGAGTATAGATGATTGTTAGAGAACAATGATGCTAAGCATAACCAATATGAGTAGTTACATAGATATCTATCCACTTGTCAGTGATATACTCGATATCATAGTTGTGTGAGTAGTTCTTAGACCTGCGGTGCCTTTGCCACTCATAATAGGACTGTTGTAGTTTGACTACATAAATACTTGGTTACCTAGATATTCAAAATCTTACCGTATATGTTGGCTATAGTTGGTTCATTGTAAGAGTAGGATGTGCATCTAGATGGGGTCTATCAACTTTGATGGATAAGTAGCAGTCCTATATTATTCATGAGACTAAGTTCAAAAATCTATTGCCATAGTAGTACGAATGATGGAAAGAAGTTTTTATATGATTTCATATATGAGCTTGAGTCAATTGAATATTACATATGACAAGTGATGAGGTTTGACGAGTTATCCATGACCTCCATCTGGGACTCATGATAGAAGCACCGGATCACGTGGTAATTGCACCTAGAGGTTTATTATTTAGTTATGCTGGATTGTCACTATACACTGTTAAGTATCATTGGTAGATTATGAGACTAATAAGAATTATTTTAATGATCAAATAATTTTTAATTAGCTAAATTAGAATTGTTCCAATCCATTGAAAGATGATTTAATGATATTGATGATGGAGATCACAATATTCTTACTACTAGTTAGAATTGAACCTATGGAGTCATACAAACAAGGATATAGTCTAGGATTGGTCAATTAGGCTTATGAAGTCTCAATTGGTTTTGGATTTAGTGAAATCTTTTTGGATATAGGAAACCATACTAGCACATGGTTAATCCTAATTCCTCTTTGGACTTGGACTCCCTATTGGATAGAGATTTTGACGAAGTCAATGCTTGCACTTTAGGATAAGGATGAAGAGTCATCTAACCTTATTAGGCATTGGACTCTTATGGAAAAGGGGTGCCAATAGTTGGCACCCCATGAGGTTTTAGCATGAAATTGAGAGAGGGGGGATACGCCCCCTTCTGGATGAGATCCAGGGCACATGCTCACTATGAGGTGGTGTTAGATTTTTCTCTTGAGGCGCTCCTAGAGTCCTTAGTGAGAAGGACTTTGAGGAGGTGCGCATTTAGCTTTTGATTTAGCATGAAAATCCTTTAAGGGGCCATGCCCCATATGGCATGAACTCCCTTGAAAGGTAGTGCCCTATAAATTTTGAGAAGCATAGTACTTCTGCTTCAAGGATTTGACTTGTCAAACCCTTAAAGCCCTAGGACTCCTTAGCCATTTAAATCCCTTGAGATGAGATCTCAATGGATGGGAATTAAGGTTATCATGCTAGGAGAAAAATCCCATGCCAAGAAAATAGTTTTCTTGTGCCCCTCTTGAAATCTCATGCCCATCTCACACTACAAACCTCTCCATGCTCCCCCTCCCTCCCTCCCTCTCTCCCTCCCTCTCTCTCTCTCTCTCTCTCTCTCTCTCTCGCTCGCTCCTCTCACATGCCCAAGAGTTAGGCATTCCAGGTTCTTGGGAGTCCTCCCTTCCATGTCCAAAATGTTTGAGGCTGATCTACATCTTGATGTAGATCTATGCCATGGAAGAGGAGATCTAGATCTACACAAGAGAAGAGAGAGATCAGATCTAGGATCAAGTGTTGATCCAAAGATCTAGGATCAAGAGTTTATCCAATGATCCAGTATCAAGAGTTGATCCGAACAATCGGGGTCAAGGGTTGATCGCTGATCAAAGGTGCATGCAGATCCATCATGGTGATGAAGAATCTAGATCGAAGAGGATAGTGCCAGATGATCTCGAGTGGATTCCTATAAAGGCCAGATACGTGTGTTGCTCTATGAGGAACTGCAAGATTTTCCACAATCATCAATCACGGTGAATAGCTACCCATGCAAAGGTGAAGATGTGATCTTAATTTTTTTTAGTTTTATATTTTAATTTAAAATCTTAAAATCATGACCCCAATCTGGATGTATGAGATGCGATCTCATACATGCATGTTGGATCAGATCACTTCTGCTGCAAATTTTTTATCGGATCTGCCATGCATAGCGAAAATGTTTTTTCAATTGGTATTAGAGCCGATGTTGTTGGATCATGATTTTATTGATCAAAATTAGATCTAAAATCTTAGATTTGATCTAAGATTCAATTAGATCTAAACATTAGATTAGATCTGATGATTTAATTAGATCTGCATATATGATTCATGTTTAGATTAGATCTAAAATTCTTTTTTAAATCTGAATTTATTATTCCAAATTTAGATTATATCTATAATTTGATTAGATCTTTAAATGTTAGATTAGATCTAAAACTTAATAGATCTAAAATTTAGATTAAAAATAGAATGATGAATCATGAAGATCTAACTAAATGGGTTTAGGGTTAATCTACATCATCCTGACATGATGTTGCCCTGGTATAATGCAAATTATGCTGCAAGGATGTCCTTGGATGATTGAAGATCAAACCCTTAATCAAAACACCTTTTGAGAAAAGGTTGAACCCAAAATAAAATAAGATTTTATTTAAGATTATGAGATAATTGCGAAGTATTTTCATGGATATATGTGGTGATCACAATGAATCACTATGGACCTTGATGTAGGGTGTATCACGATTACACATTTTAGATGGTTGCAATCTACAATTTGTTGTGAGGAACCAAAAGCCGAAACAAATCAAATTTAGCTGATCTATTGGTGTGTGCTTAGAAAGGTGGTTACTTAATTTGGACCGCTGCAATCTAATTGCATGGGGAGCCTCCCATTGATCTTCACTTACCTGGCCAATTTGGTTGACCAAATTATAGTTTGGGTGCTTAGATTAATTTCACTACATTTGCATTGCACCATGAGTCCAGTCTTGGTCAAACCAAGCCAGGATCTCACCAATAGATCCAATGTAATTATGGATTTACATCGGATGTAAATTAACAAATAAGATTAAAGAGATCTAAATTAAAAATTTCCTTGTTAATATTAAGTCATAAGGATTTTCTAGTAGATGTATGTCTTATAAGCTAGATTGGCTAACACATATACATATTCTAAAGTATTATAATTAATTTTTTTTAAATAAATAAAATTTAGATTATTTCTTCATTCATGTTGTGTTTTAACTATGCCTATGAATCATTTGAGGAATTAATAGATGATGACATGTATTCTTAAGAGTTGAGAATTTGAGACACGTATCATTAGTGGTTAATTCCTAAATGCTCATGATCGATGGATGTCATGGGGATGGTGATGATCCAGATAGATCGGTGCATAGATTACTTTCTTTTGTAGGTAGATAAATCTCAAGTCGACAGTGTTGGAATACTAAAGTAAGAGTACAAGTGCTTGATAGAGATCAAGGGTACTAAGCATGATCTATACGAGAAGTTACTAAGATGGCTACCCATTTATCAGTGACTTGCTCGAAGTTGCAGTAGTGTAGATAATTCTTTGACTTGCGATGCTTCTGTTAGATATATGTGCCCTAGAAGCCGAAATTGGCTGACACTTGTAATGCACTTCTAGGGGCAAAATTATAATTTTGACTATAATCAATAAAATGGGTTATTTTCTATCATATATGTGTATTTAGTGTCTGTGATACATCCTTTGAGTTAATGGTAATGATAATTCATATTTTCAAGAGTTGAAAATTTAAGACATGAATAATCATTATTAACTCATAAAATGCTCCCGACCATAGGATCATCATGAGGATGGTGATTGATCCGGAAGGTTGGTGTACAATCGCTTCCCTTTAGTAGATGAGTGTTGAGTCTATGGTGTAGAAACACCGGAGTGAGAGTACAGGTACTCGTTAGAGAATGAGGGCACTGAGTGTGACCACCTCGAGTAGTTATTAGGAAGTCTATTTTTTCGTCGATGACTGACTCGATGCTGCAGTGGTGTGTCTGGTTCTTTGACTTGAGGTGCATCGACAGTTCACCTTGAAGTGTTATAGTTTGACTACACCATTACTCGGTCTCCTAGCCATATAGAATCCTGAGATGTATGTTGGCTATAGCATGTTCATTGTAGGAACTGGATAGCATCAAGATGGAACTATCTACCTCGGTGGTAGAGGAGCAGCCCTATGATGATCATGAGAATCAAGTCCAGAAGTCCATGGCCATGACAGAGTGAAATAATAGAAAGAGTTTCTATTTAGATTTTCACATTGGACTTAAAATCAAATGATTACATTATATGATAGAGACTAGGATTTGACGAGTTCACCTTAACCCTAAACTGATCGGGGCTCAAGATAGAAGAACTTAATCACACAAGTAGCTGCACTAAGAGATTCGCATTCAGCTCTAATGGGTTGCTACCACATACTGCTAGGTGTCACTAGTGGATTTTGGGAGCAATTAGAATGATTTAGATGATCGATCATTCTAGCTATTCGAATTAGAAGAGTTCTGATCCATCGAAAGAAGTTTCGATGATGTCGATGATAGAAACATGACATATCCCATTACCATACAGAACTGAATCTAACTGGATCACACAAACAAGGGTTTGAATTTGGTGATCATCAATTGAACTGATCCAGTTCAATTGATCTAAATGAGATTCAATTAGGTTCAAGGAAATCATGCTAGCACTCGATTGAACCTAACGTTCCTCTTTTGCTATCACAAATAAGTTGTCCTGACTGAGCCAAAGGAGTTTGTGCTTAATCAAAGGCCTTCATATGGTCTGACTGGAGGTTGTCCAAGTCAGAAAAGGTTATCTTATTTTGTAGGACATTACCTGCCATTTTTTGTTCTTTGACTTTGGTCAAAAGTCTACTTTTGACTGGTCAAATATTGACCATTGACACTTTAATTTCTGTCCACATGTCATGCATCTATTGAAGAGCTGGTGGAGGCCTGTCTCCCTATCAAAACCTAGCAAGGAAGAGGATGCACGCCACCCTTGGCGTGTGCCCAAGCTGGAGGCGCCCAGGAGTCCCTATTGGACAGGGACTCCATCTCCTTTTTGGATTCCGATTAGAGTTCTCCTAAGAACCAACTTTGATTGATCTTAGGCACCCTCTAAGGAGAAATCCAGGAGACTCTATTCTCACCAGTCAAATTTAAATCTGATTTCATAAAGAGTTGTGATTGGTTGGAAAAAAAAGAAGTTGGATCACAAACAGTCTATAAATAAGACCCTACGCCCAACTCAGATTGAATGATTGTATGATTAGAGAATTGAAATCCCACGCCCCAAGGCTGCCTCTCTCCTCTTCCTCCATGCCAAACCCACCTTCTCCCTCTCCTCTCCACGTCCAAAGTGTTTGGATTCTTGGTTGGTGCGATCCAGATCAAAGAAAGGCGACTGAAAGCTAGAAGACTGCACTGCTGCATAGGACAACTGCTGATCTTTGAAAAGAGTTTTGAAGATCCTTCAGATCAGATCCAGACCTGATTTCTGGGGATGTGATAGAGAAGAAGAGGATCTCTAGATCCAGTCTGAGTGGATACCAGTAGAGGTTAGATACTTGCGTGGCTTGATCTAGAATCTTTCGCTGCTTATAGGATCATCAACGGATAATAGGATTACCCACTTCAAGGTAAATTAAATATAATTTAATTTATCTAGTTTTATTTTAATTTCTAAAATAATAATAATTAAATCTAAAATATCTTAGATCTGATCTAGATCAAAGAAAAAAAATTTTGAAATATATCTCTTGATATGATCAGATCTGAACGAACCTGATCCGAAAAATCAGGATTTTCCTTCAACTGGTATCAGAGCCAAGATTCTAAAGTATTTAGATCTAATTTTAAATTTATTTTAATTAAAAAATAAGTGATTTTAGATGTTACATGAGATGTGATCAGATCTGAAATCAGAAAAAATTAAAATTAAATGATTTGGATCTAAGATTAGAAAATATGCATGACTAGTTCTAAAATAGAATAGTTCTATAGAATAGTCCTGTATATTTTTAATTTAATTTAATTAAATCATATTTTAGATAAATTTATTTACTATTTTTTAATATTATAATGGTTATAATAATAGCTAAAAAATAGTAAATAAAAATTATTTAATTTTAAATTTTATATGAGATATGATTGATGCATATCTAGACTAGTTGTAGAATAGTTCTACATAATTATCTACATTAGAATTTATTTTGATTAGATCAATTTAAATCTAATTTTTTAAATTATTATGAGATAATTTAGATCTAAAAATATGCATGATTCGATATATGAGATGTATGCAAAATATGCCATGATTAGATCTAATTTGTATATGAGATATATGATATAGATCTAAAACTGTTTTATAGTATTGCATATTCCTGATTAAGGCGTTCCTCTTGACCGTCCGGTCATAAGAACGAAGAAGGATTTAAAGGCCCTCTCTTTCCATTCGATGGGGTGTTCTTATGATGTGTAGGGGTGCTGCACGTTCGTCCTTAATCAAAAATCCAAAACTTACTTTCTGCAAAACCCTAGATCCTGAAACCCTAAGATTTATTGTGCATATTTTATTTATGAACCCTACTTAATTAAAAATTAAGATTATGGAATATTAATTAGATCTAAAATTGAAAATTTTAGATCTAAGATATATTCATAATACTGGGTTCAGGCTTGGATAGCTCAATTAGATCTAAGCGATTGATCAAATCGAATCAAGAGTTGGTTAGAGGGGATCAACAATGCTTAAATTGACCAGCCTAATAGGATTAAGTCTGGGTCAAGATCGAGTCACGATCAAGCAAGACCTAATTAGATTTAGAGGTTAGAGTCTGGTTGTAGGCTAACCCAATTGATTCTGGCTCAATAATTTGGTGTCTAAGGTAAGTTTGGCACATACGACCGACTAGTTTTTAATTGGAAGCTACTCGACCTGAATGCATTCTTGTACGAGTTAATGGTATATTCCTTCCACCGATCTCACTTACCTGGCCATATCTGTTGACACAGTTCTGATCTAAGGTGGTCAATAATCTGAGCTAACCCATGCCACTAGGTTAGTCATAATTGTTATGACTATGATAAGTCTAGTTTAATGAGACCTGAATCAATTCTCCCTAAGAAAAGATTAAGTCTAAGGTCTTCCATCATTGTAGATGTGCGGCCCTTCCTGGGGTTGATTGTTCTCGGCTGGATATAGTGGCTCAATTGCACCGAAAAGACACAATTATGTCTATTAGGCATTGGATGCTATGGGCTGGAGGATGAGTTCGGCTCAATATTCTAAATACGATGAGAGACTCAATTAGGAACCCAGTCTATGCAAATGGTGGGTCTGACTTAACTAAGAAGTGGATCAATATTCTAGATATGGTGAGATTCATGAATTAGAGACCAAGTTTGGATGCACCATGATTAGAGAATCATTGAACAAGAGTTGTTCACTCATTGGCTAACCCATCACCAATAACTGTTAGGTGAGGTGATGAGTCAATTGGTGAGACCGCACCACCCACTAGAAATCATTAATCATGGAGATTTTTGCATCTCTACAGAGGGAGTGTAGGGATCCGAGAAAATAGTGGGAGCTAATTTGTTTAAAAATAAAATCCCTAAATAAATTGGTTAAGTCATAATTATAGTATCTAACTAGAATCTTTGACTCTCTACAGAAAAGTATCTGCGTCCAACCCATTAGCACGTATCCTGGACACACACAGACTAACCGAATCCAATTATAAAGATTGGCTCAGGAACTACAAAATTATTTTGGGTTCTGAGAAGTTAACCTATATTTTGGATCAGGACCCTCCCACCTTACCAGCTCGTCCATCTATTGAATAGAGAGCGTCTCTGGAAAAATGGATAGATGAAGATAATAAGGCCAGATATTATATGTTAGGCACAATGTCTGATGAGCTCCAGCGCCAACATGAAGATATCGGGACTGCTAGCCAAATATTGGCTCACCTATAGGAGATGTTTGGTGAACAGAGTTGTGCAGCCAAATATCAAGTTACGAAATGACTTTTTAAGGTTAAGATGCATGATGGACAGTCAGTCCAAGATCACTGTCTGACAATGATCAAGGATATAGAAGAGCTTGAGAAGCTCGGTGTGAAGTTAGACTTGGACCTGCAGAATGATATTATTCTGCAATTCTTGACTGATGCATATGGGCAATTCATCATGAATTACCATATGCATAAACTTCAAAATTTCTTAGCTAAATTAATGAATATGCTGGTTACCGCTGAGCTTTCTATGAAAGATTCTAAAGGCTTAGTTCTTACTATGGAACGGACTTCTTCCAAAAGAAAGTCTTATGGAAAGAAAAAAAGTCTGTGAAAAAGCAGAAGGTGGAAGGAATAAAGAAGAAGAAGGCAGAGCCGAAGAAAAATGCCGATGTCAAAGGAAAGTATTTCAATTGCAACAGCGATGGCCACTAGAAGCGAAACTATCCTACTTATCTGGCCACCCTGAAGAACAAGAAGGTAGGTCCTTCTAGAGGTACGCTCGTTATTGAGTCTAACCTTATGGTTTCTTCTGCATCCAGTTAGGTGCTTGACTCTGGTTCTAGTGCTCATTTATGCACTTCCATGCAGGATCTTGAGGATAGCAGGAGGTTGAGGGATCGAGACATGATCCTATGCATCGGTAATGGAGCAAAAGTTACTGCAGTAGTCGTGGGAACATACTCTCTTCGATTACCATCTGGTTTAGACTTAGTTTTGAAAGACTGTTATTATGTGCCTGCAGCTAGCAGGAATTTGATTTCTATTTCATGCTTAGCACTAGAAGGCTATGTGATTACCTTCTTTAAGGACCATTGTAACATTCTTTATAAAAAAAATAAAATTGCAAATGGTTTCCTTATTAATGGTCTTTATCAGCTACATATTGATGTACCTATTCTAACTATCGAGCAAAACATGAATGCCAAACGACCTAGGGATAGTCCAAACGATAGGTATCTATAGCACCTAAGATTAGGTCATATAGCAGAAGATAGGATCAACAAATTGAAGAAAAATTGGCTATTGAGCCCATTGACTTCCGAGTCATATCTAACTTGCGAATCTTGTCTCCAAGGCAAAATGACCAAACTCCCTTTTGTTGGACATGGGGAAAGGGCCACAGATCTCCTCGCCCTAGTATATACTGATGTGTGCGGCCCATTTGATGTGCCGACTAGAGGTAATTTTGTCTACTTCATTATCTTTATTGATGATCTATCTAGGTATGGGTATGTGTATCTTATGAGACACAAGTCTGAAGCTTTTGAAAAGTTCAAAGAATTCAAACATGAAGTAGAAAAATAAACTGGAAAATCCATTAAGGTTCTTCGATCAGATCGAGGAGGTGAATACCTTAGCCGAAAATTCCTAGACTATCTTAAGAAAAAAGGCATAGTCTCTCAATGGACTCCACCAGAAATACCTCAACTCAACGGGATTTCAGAATGGAGAAATCAGACCCTATTGGATATGGTTCGATCCATGATGAGCTTCACAGACCTCCCTGATTTTCTTTGAGGACATTCATTATTAACTTCAATTTATCTACTGAATAGGATTTCTTCTAAGACCGTTCCTACCACACCATATGGGATATGGCACGGTAAGAAACCAAGTCTGAGTCATCTCAGAATTTGGGGTTGTCCGGCTCATGTCAAAAGACAACAAGCGGATAAGTTAGAGTTTAGGTCCTTCAGAGCTCGATTCATAGGATATCCTAAAGAGTCATTAGGATACTATTTCTACATTCCAGAAGACCACAATGTGATTGTGAGTCGACATGCCACCTTTCTTGAAAAATAGTTTATTCAAGATAGCGGCATTGGAAAGCAGATCAAGCTTGATGAGAAAGTCTCATAAGTACAACAAGCTAAGGACCAATTGGAACCAAATCAGGTTGAGCCAAAAAGAACACTACCTCCTCCACCTCGTAGATCGGAAAGAGCTTCCCATCCCCTGAAAGATACTTAGGTATTATTTCAGTGGAAGTAGAGAAAATGTTCCTCGTAGGTAATGGTGCTCATGGTGATGATCCCAAAATCTACAATGAGGCGATATCAGATATCGACTCTGAAATAGCTAGAGGCAATGCAGTCAGAAATTGACTCGATGCACTCAAACCAAGTCTGGATCTTGGTAGATCCACCAAAAGGTATAGTACCTATTGGGTGTAAATGGATCTTCAAGAGAAAGATTGGTGCAGATGGAAATGTGGAGACATTCAAGACTAGACTAGTGGCAAAAGGTTATAGTCAACGCGAAGGCATTGACTATTAGGATACCTTTTTCCTAGTGGCTATGCTAAAGTCCATCCGCACATTGCTTACCATTGTAGCATATTTTGATTATGAAATATGGCAAATAGACATGAAAATGGCATTCTTGAATGGATATCCTGAGGAAGATGTCTATATGGAACAGCCGCTAGGTTTCACATCCAGTGATACTGATCATAAGATTTGCAAGCTGCAAAGATCTATATATGGACTTAAGCAAGTATCTCGGAGTTGAAACACTTGTTTTAATGATGTGATCAAAACGTTTGATTTCATAAAAAATGAAGAGGAACCATATGTCTTCAAAAAGGTCAGTGGGAGCACTGTTGTCTTCCTCGTATTGTACGTGGATGACATCCTCCTTATTGGGAATGATATTTCCATGATGACAACAGTCAAATTATGGTTGTCCAAGGAATTCTCTATGAAAGACCTAGGTGAAGCATCCTTTATTCTAGAAATTAAGGTCTATAGGGATAGATCGAATAGGATGCTAGGACTTTAACAAAAGATGTACATAGAGAAAGTACTAAAGAGGTTTAGTATGGAAAACTCTAAAAGAGGATTAATACCCTTTAGACATGGTATTCATCTTTCCAAGAAGATGTGCCCTAGCACACCTAAGAAAATAGAACGCATGAGCAAGATCTCTTATGCTTCTGCAATAGGGAGCCTCATATATGCCATGCTATGTACACGACCTGATATAGCCCATGCTGTGGGTGTCACAAGCAGATATCAGTCAAATCCAGGTGAAGAACACTGGACTTCTATGAAATATATCCTTAAGTACTTGAGAAGAACTAAGGATATGATGTTGGTCTTTGGTAACGAAGAACTCCAAGTCCAGGGATACACAGACTCGGATTTCATGTTCGATATAGATGATCGAAAGTCGACATCTGGAAGTCTATTTATGTGCAATGGTGGTGCTGTCAGTTGAAAGAGTTTCAAGCAAACTATGATAGCAGATTCCACCATGGAAGCAGAATATATCGCTGCATCAGAGGCTGCGAAGAAAGCATTCTGGTATAAGAAGTTTGCTGCAGAAATCAGAGTAATGCCATCAGATGCCATTCCTCTATACTGCGACAACAATGGCGCCATAGCCCTTGCTAAGGAGCCAAGATCTCACAAAAAATCTAAGCACATTGAACGGCGATACCACCTCATCCGTGATTACCTCGAGAAGGGTTATGTCGAGGTCAAGAGAGTCAACTCCATAGATAATGTGGCAGACCCACTTACAAAGCTGTTGGGCCAGCAGAAGATCGAAGCCCACCTTGAGAAGATGGGATTTAGACTTGTAGCCAATTGGCTTTAAGATAAGTGGGAGATTGTTAGATATATGTATCCTAGAAGCCAGAATTGGCTGACACTTGTAATACACTTCTAGGAGCAAAATTATAATTTTGACTATAATCAATAAAATAGGTTATTTTCTATCACATATGTGTATTTAGTGTCAGTGATACATCCTTTGAGTTAATGGTAATGATAATTCATATTTTCAAGAGTTAAAAATTTAAGACATAAATAATCATTATTAACTCATAAAATGCTCTCGACCATAGGATCATCATGAGGATGGTGATTGATCCGGAAGATTGGTATACAATCGCTTCTCTTTAGTAGATGAGTCTTGATTCTACGGTGTGGAGACACTGGAGTGAGAGTACAGGTACTTGTTAGAGAATGAGGGCACTGAGCGTGACCACCTCGAGTAGTCATTAGGAAGTCTACCTTCTCATCGATAACTGACTCGATGCTGCAGTGGTGTGTCTGATTCTTTGACCTGAGGTGCATCGACAGTTCATCTTGAGGGTGTTATAGTTTGACTACACCATTACTTGGTCTCCTAGCCATATGGAACCCTGAGGTGTATGTTGGCTATAGCATGTTCCTTGTAGGAACTGGATAGCATCAAGATGGAATCTATCTACCTCGGTGGTAGAGGAGCAGCCCTATGATGATCATGAGAATCAAGTCCAGAAGTCCATGGCCATGGCAGAGTGAAATAATAGAAAGAGTTTCTATTTAGGTTTTCACATTGGACTTGAAATTGAATGATTACATCATATGACAGAGACTAGGGTTTGACGAGTTCACCTTAACCCTAATCTGATCGGAGCTCAAGATAGAAGAACTTAATCATACAAGTAGCTGCACCTATTCCCACTAATCAAATTTAAATCTGATTTCACAAAGAGTTATGATTGGTTAGGAAAAAGAGAAGTTGGATCACAGACAGTCTATAAATAAGACCCTGCACCCAACTCAGATTGAATGATTGTATGATTGAAGAATTGAAATCCCATGCCCCAAGGCTGCCTCTCCCCTCTTCGTCCATGCCAAACCCACCTTCTCCCTCTCCTCTCCATGTCCAAAGTGTTTGGATTCTTGGTTGGTGCGATCCAGATCAAAGAAAGGCGACTAAAAGCTAGAAGGCTGCACTATTGCATAGGACATCTGCTGATCTTCGAAAAGAATTTTAAAGATCCTCCAGATCAGATCTAGATCTAATTTTTGGAGACGTGATAGAGAAGAAGAGGATCTCTAGATCCAGTTCGAGTGGATATCGATAGAGGCCAGGCACTTGCGTGGCTTGATCTAGAACCTTCCGCTGCTTACAGGATCATCAACGGGTAATAGGATTACCCACTTCAAGGTAAATTAAATTTGATTTAATTTATCTAATTTTATTTTAATTTCTAAAATAATAATAATCAGATCTAAAATATCTTAGATCTGATCTAGATCAAAGAAAATTTTTTTTGAAATATATCTCTTGATCTAATCAGATCTGAACGAACCTGGTCTGGAAAATCAGGATTTTCCTTCAGCCTCAACTGTTCGTAGTTGGGTTGCTATAGTTTGACAGCATAATTACTTGGTTACCTAGTCATTCGGAACCTTGCATGTATGTTAGCTACAGTAGATCCATTATAGGAATTTGGTGTGCACTAAGATAGGATATGTCAATCCTGATAGATTTTTAGGGAGAGATCCTATGCAGTTCATGAGATTGAGTCTTAAAATCTATAGCCATGATAGGTGAATGATGGAAAAGAGTTTCCATAAGATTTTACATAAACTCGAATCGATTGAATCTAACATATAATTGATGAACGGGCTTGACGAATTATCCTTGACCTACATCCTGTTGGAACTCATGATAGAAGAATCAAACTACATGATAATTTTACCTAGAGTTTATCATTCAATTCTACTAGATTGCTACCATATACTGTTAGATGTCATTGGTGGATCATGAGACTAATTAAGAATTATTTTGATGATCGATTATTCTTTATTGACTAAATTGGAAATGTTCCAATCCATTGAAATAGGTTTCAATGATATTGATAATGGAGATCATAATATTTCTGACTATCAGATAGAATTGAATCTATGGGATCACATAAATATGGATTTTGATCTAGGATTATACAATTGGGCTAGGTGTAGTCTGATTTTGCTAGGACTAATTAAAGTTCTAGCTTTGGATTTAAAGAAACCATGCTAGCACATGGTTAAACACATTTTCTCCTGCTTGATTTGGGTTTCCTATTGGATAGGGTTTAACCAAATTGATGCAAGCTCAATTGGGTACTAAGAGTTGGTGTACTCAGGATAGCCTTAACCATCTAATTAGATTAGGTTGGTGGGGTGCTAATTGTTGGTGCCCCACATGGTTTCATCGCCAAGATTAAGAGGAGCACATGCCCTTTTGAGGAAGCACATGCCTCCTCCCTTCTTGGAACATCCAGATGTGCAAGGCATGTGGAAGCACAAGGAGATCCTGAATGGTGCTTGCTTCTTTCTCCTTTTTGTGTGAAGAGAAGGAGGGAGGGCACACACCTCCTCTGCTTTCCTTATGAGTTAGATTATATTCTATTTAGTTTTGGTTTTCTTGGAAAGAAAAATAGCTAATAAGGCATTATCGTTATATAATAAAGACTTGCCTATTAACCCAATTATCTTATTTTATATGGGCTTGATTTTCTTGGGAAGAAAATCAACTATTAAGGCATCATCTTTATATGATAATGACTTGCTTTTTAACCCAATTAGAATCTAAATTGGGCTCTAAGATGAAGAACTCTATTTAAGAGGCTCTTCTGCTAGGGTCTGATGATGAACAAATTTATAATTTATGCTCTCACCCTATCTCCATGCTCCCCTTGCTCTCCTCTCTATTCCACATCCAAAAGTTGGGCGTCCCATCTGCTAACCTCAAGGTATTGAGTTCCATTCGATCTACATGAAGAAACAAGAAGGCTGCAATCAAGCATTGATCAAAACCTTATCGAAAATCAGATCCAGGGCTGATCCAAGAGTTTGCAAATCCATCTAGGAGGAAGTGGATTGAAGATGGAGAAAGCATCCTAGTCCAAGGTTGAGTGGATATCTGTAGAGGCCGAACACATGCATAGTTGAACAATGAACCTCACAACTCCATGATCATTGGACTATAGAGTTCATCTACCCATGCAAGGTGATAAAGTGTTTATTCCTACCATTTTTAATGCTAATTTATGATTTAATTTCTAATTTAGATCTGTGCATCACATGCCAGGTTGGATTAAAAATTTTGAAATCCACTACACCTAACTTTGATCGATCTGATGCATGACTCGATCCTTCAACTGGTATCAGAGCCAAGTTTTTGGTTTTATAGATCTAAATCAGATCTGGCTCAGATGCAATCTAAAGTAATTAATAGATCTAAAAGTAGTTTTAAATTAGATCAGCATATTTTAGACTAGATCTAAATTTTTGATATATGAGATATATGCAAGCATGTATGATATATAGATCTAGTTTAATGTCTTAGTAGCCTAGTACTCAGAAAGGTTATATCACCATGGCCATCCAGTCATAAGAGGAAGTAGGGATTACAGTCTCTCTCTTGTCCAATCAGCAAGTTCTCTTATGGCATGTAGGGGTGCCGCTTGCAAAATCTCATGAAGAAAAATCATAAAGAAAAGAACTTATTTTCTGCAAAACCCAAGATATAAAATCCTAGGATCTTTTGTATATGTCGCATTATTAATTTGTTTAGATTTGAAAAGTATTTCCATATCTAAATTGGAAGAAAACAAACTAGTTTTCCACCACAGGATCGATATGATCAGATCAGATCTGTAGTAAAAATTTTTAAAATTATTTTTACAAATTCTAATCAAATTTGAGAGTTCTCAAATTTGATCCTAATGATCTAATATTAAAAATTAAAAATTAAAATTAAATTAGAAACTTTTGTTACTTGAGATCGAGTAAACCCTTTACCCTACTGATGATCTGTCAGCACCCGAGGTTCTAGATATAGCCGTGTATGTGCCCGACCTTTATTGTAGTCCACTATAGCTAATTCTAGACATCTTCTCCTTCTGAATCTAATCTCTAAAGATCAGATCTGGATCTAATCTATAGATCCTTCAAAATAATTTTGAAGTTGATGCGCTCGTCTCACAAACTAGGCGGTTCTTCTTCCCGATCTTTGCATCAACTGGCTTGGAATCTTTGCTAGAGTTTTGCCCAACACTTGGGAAAGGAGAAGAGGGAGAAAATCAGAGGGGAGGGGCATGGAAGTGGAGATGGCGACAGCCTTTTGGCATGGAGAAGGGAGAAGTGAAGTAACCCTAGGGTGCAGTAGGGTTTAAATAGACCCCTATTCGCCACCTCATGTCCCCATGCATCAACCAATCATATTCTTTGATCTAATCAGAATTAAATTTGATTGGTTATGCCAACGCACCAGATCCAATTAGATTTGTTGCCCAAAACTCTCTCCTAGATGGCACCAATAGTGGATAAGGTCAAATTCTTTGGCGCTTGGGTCTTTGATCCCATCAAGAAATCCTAGAGTCCATCTCCTATGGGACTCTTTCCTCTTATCCTCATGTGCACACACCAATTTGGGTCATGCCCACATTTTTCTTCATGAAAAACACCTTAGGGGCATGGACCCTAGATAAAAAATAGGGGGCACATGCCTCCCCTTTTCTTTCTTGCAAAGATCGGATCAATGTCCTAATAAAATTGAAAATTAGCAAGTCTTGTCTTATTCCCATTTGATGGATTAAAACAAACCTAGATCAGGTTAGGACAACTCATTTTTGTCCTAGACAAGCTCCAGTCAGACCAGGATAAACTCATATAGGATTTTTGGATGAGCCAAATCTAATTTGACTCAGTCGAGATGAACCAAAAAGATTATAGAAGAAGAATATTAGGCTCAATCATGTGCGAGCATGATTTTCTTGAACCTAATTGGATCTAATCTAAATCAATCGAACTGAGTTAGCCCAATTGATCACATCCAAATCCAAACCCTTGTTTGTGTAATGCAATTAGATTTAGTTCCATATGGTAATGAGATATGTTGTAATTTCTATCATCGATATTATCGGAACACCTTTTAATGGACCAAAACTCTTTTGATTTAGCCTATTAAATTGATCGATCATCAAGATCATTTTAATTGCTTCCAAAATCTATGAGTGATACCTAGTAGTATATGGTGGCAACCCATCAAAATTGAATGTGAACCTCTCGATCAGCTACCTGTGTGATTGGATTCTTCTATCATGAGTCCCGATAGGATTAGGGTTAAGAAAAACTCATCAAACCCAACACCCTGTCACATGATTAAATTATTCGATTTAAATCTGATGTAAAATTCTAATAAAAAACTCTTTTCTATTATATCACACTACCATGGCTATGGGCTTAAAGACTCGATCTCATGATCATCATAGGACTGCTCCTCTACTGAGGTTGATAGATCCCATCTTGGTGTAATCTAGTTCCTACAATGAATATGCTATAGCCAACATACATCTCAAGATTTCAAATAGCTAGGAGACTGAGTTATAGTGTAGTCAAACTGTAATATACTCAAGGTGAATTATTGATGCATCTTAGGTCTAAGAACTAGATACATAACTATAGCATCAAGCTTAGTCATCGATAAGAAGGTAGACTCCTTTATAACTGCTCGAGATGGTCATGCTCAATGCCCTCATTCTTAACAAGTTTCTATACTCTCATTCTAGTGCTCCATGCCATAGACTCAAGATTTATCTATCCTAAGAAAGTGATCATACACCAACCTTTCAGATCGATCACCATTCTCATGATGATCCTATAGTTGGAAGCATTTTATGTGTTAATTATGAAAATACATATCTTAAATTTTTAACTCTTAAAAATATGTATTATCATTTTCATTAACTCAAAAGATGTATTACAGATACTTTACATATAATATGATAGAAAAAAATAATTTTTTATTAATTTTAAATCAAAATTGTAAAAATGCTCTTAGAAAGTGTATTGCAAGTATCAACCAATCTGGCTTCTAGGGTACTCATCTAACAAACTCCCACTTGATCTAAAACCAATTGGCTACAAATCTAAGTTCCATCTTCTCAAGGTGGGCTCTGATCTTTTGCTGGCTCAATGGCTTCATCAATGGATCTGCTGCATTATCTATGATGTTGACTCTCTTAACCTCAACGTAACCCTTCTCAAGATAATCGTGGATGAGGTGATATCACTACTCAATATACTTTAATTTTTGATGAGATCTCGGCTACCTAGCTAGGGCTATGGCACCATTATTGTTACAGTATAGAGGGACGGTATCCGATGGCATCACTCCAAGCTCTGTGATGAATTTCTTATACTAGAATGCTTCTTCTACAGCTTTCAATATAGCGATGTACTCAGCTTCCATTATGAAGTCTATGATCACTGTCTGCTTGAAACTCTTCTAGCTAACAGCACCACCATTGCATACAAACAGACTTCTAGATATTGACTTTTGATTATCTATATCAGACACAAAGTCTGAGTCTATGTATCCTTAGACCTGGAGTTCTCTATTACCAAAGATCAAAAACATATCCTTAGTCCTTCTCAAGTATTTAAGGATATACTTCATATAAGTCCAGTGCTCTTCATCTGGATTTGATTGATATCTACTTATGACACTCATAGCATGTGCGATATCAGATCATGTACATAACATGGCAAGCATGAGGCTCCCTATTGCCAAAGTATAAGGGATCTTGCTCATGCATTCAATATTCTCAAGTGTGTTGGGACACATTTTCTTATAGAGATGAATACCATGTCTGAAGGGCACCAATTTTCTCTTGAAGTTTCTCATGCTGAACCTCTTTAGCACCTCCTCTATGTACATCTTCTATGATAGACCCAGTATCCTATTCGATCTATTCCTATAGACCTTTATTCCCAATATGAAGGATATCTCTCATAGGTCTTTCATAGAAAATTCTTTTGACAACCATATTTTGATGGACATCAATATGGGAATATCATTTTCAATCAGGAGGATGTCATCCACATACAATACGAAGAAGGCAACAATACTTCTACTGACCTTCTTGAAAACACAACCCTCCTTGTTATTTTTAATGAAACCAAATGATTTGATCACATCATTAAAATGAGCATTCCAGCTCTGAGATGCTTACTTAAGTTCATATATAGACTTTTACAGTTTGCAGACCTTATGATCACTATCACTGGATGTAAAATCGAGTGGCTATTCTATATAAATATTTTCTTAAGATATCCATTTAAGAATATCATTTTTATGTCCATCTGCTATATTTCATAATTAAAATAGACTGCAATAGCAAGCAGCGTGCAGATGGATTTTAGCATGGCTACTGGCAAAAGATATCTTGATAGTCAATGCCTTCACACTGATTATATCCTTTCGCTACTAACCTAGTCTTGAATATCTCTATATTTTCATTGGTACCAAACTTTCTCTTGAAGATCCATTTACACCCAATAGGTACAATACCTTTAGGTGGATCTACCAAGATCCAGACTTGGTTGGAGGGCATTGAGTCAATCTTTGACTTCATTGCTTCTAAACATTTCTTAGAGTCGATATCGGATATCGCCTTATCATAGATTTTGGGATCATCACCATGAACCCCATTTTCTGTGAGAAATATTTTTTCTACATCCTCTGAAATGGTACCTAAGTACCTCTCATGAGGATAGAAAATTCTACTTGATCTACGAGATGGAGGAGGTTGTGTTTGGACTAGCTGATCTGACTGAGTTCCACAAGGTTATTAGTCATTGCTCTTTGGAGACTTTCTCCTTGAGTTTAATCTATCTTCTGATGCCACCATCTTGAATAAACTATTTTTTAAAAAAAATGACATATCGACTCACAATCATATTGTGGTCTTTTGGAAGATAAAAATAATATCCTAACGATTCTTTAGGATATCCGATAAAATGAGCTCTAAATGACCTAGACTCTAACTTGTCCGCCTACTGTTTCTTGACATGGGTCGAACAATCATAAATTCTAAGATGACTCAGATTTGGCTTCTTACCATACCATATCTCATAGGATGTGGTAAGAATAATTTTAGAGGAAACCCTATTTAGTATATAGATAGCGATGATTAGACAATATCCCCAAAGAAATTTAGGGTGGTCCATGAAGCTCATAATGGATCGGATCATATCTAATAGGATCTGATTTCTCCATTCTAAAACCGCATTGAGTTGATGCATTCTAGGTAGAGTCCATTGCAAAACTATACCATTTTTCTTAAGATAGTCTAAAAATTCCTGACTAAGGTATTCACCTCCTCGATCTAATTGAAAAATCTTAATGAACTTTTCAATTTGCTTTTCTACTTTATATCTGAATTTTTTAAACTTTTCAAAGGCTTCAGACTTGTGTCATATCAAATATATATACCCATACTGAGATAGATCATCGATAAAGATAATGAAGTAGATATAATTACCTCTGGCTGACACATCAAATGGGCTGCATACATCTATATGTACCAGGGCAAGTAGGTTCGTGGCCCTTTCTCCATGTCCTATAAAAGAAAGCTTGGCTATTTTGCCGTAAAGGCATGATTCATAAATCGGATGTGACTCAAAAGTTAATGGATCCATTAGTCTGGATTTCTCTAATTTGTTAATCTTATCTTTCATTATATGACCTAGTCTAAGGTGCCATAGATACCTTTTATTTAGACTATCCCTAGGTCATTTAGATTTTATGGCATTCATATTTTACTCAACATTAAATATAGAGACATCAACATGCAACTGATAGAAATCATTAATTAAGAAACCACTTATAATTTTATTTCTTTCAAAAACAATAATATAGTGGTCCTTAAGAAAGCTAATTACATAACATTCCTATGCTAAACAAGAAATAGAAATCAAATTCCTACTTACTGTAAGCACATAATATAGTTTCTAAGTACTAAATCTAAACCAGATGGTAGGCGAAGAGGATAGATTTTCATGGCCATAGTAGCAATTCTTACTTTATTTTTGACATGCAGAATCATCTCACTATCCCTCAGCCTCCTGCTCTCCTCAAGACCTTGCATTGAAGTACACAAGTGAGCACTAGAACTAGAGTCAAGCATTCAACTGGATATAGAAGAAATCATAAGATTAGATTCAATTAGGAGTGTTGGTGCAAAATCTGGTTGACACCGGATCGAGCTGGAGTTGAGGAAGAAGTGGTCACCGTCGGTGACCTGTAAAATAAAGTTCCATCCAAAGTCGGTGGTGGTGGCTCTGGCAGGATCCTCTGATGATCAAGTCAGCTCTTCTGGCCAATAGAAATGGAGTGCTTAGGAAAGAATTTAGCAGAATTTTGGAAAGAAGAAGAGAGCTTTAAAAAAATATATCTAGAGAATTTCTTTTTATAGATAGAGCCTATAACAGACTGATAGTGATAGCTATAACTATCTGGTAGTGGGCCGCTCGGAGCCACGTAGAATTTATTATGGAGAGAGGTGTTGTCCGTAGCAGACTGATAATGATAATCGTAATCATTCGGTAGTGGGGTCGCTTATAGCAGATTGATAATGATAGCCGTAACCATCTGATAGTGGACTGCTCGGAGCCACGTGAAGTTTGTTACGGAGAGAGGTGTCCATTATCATGATGTGACCATTCATTGAGATTTAACAGTCGATGTTTGGAGGAACCAGGCATTGGTTGGTGAAGAATTTTGACATATGTCAATTTCAAAAAAGTTTAGACTTCTAAAGGGAATACGGCTAGAAGGAATCATCCGAGAGGAATACTACTTAAAATCTGGAAGTAATCTGCTAGATGAATTCGAATGGAGTTCGACTAATGGAGAAGTCCAAAAGAAGTCCGATTGGTGGAGAAGTTTGGCTAAAGAAGAAGTCCTAAAGAAGTTCGACTGCTGGAGGAATCCGACTGAAGAATAAGTTTAGAAGGAGTTCGGCTCCTAAAAAAGTCTGAAAGGAGTTCAGCCGCTGGAGGAGTTCGACTGCTGAAAGAGTCTGGGAGGGGTTCGACTATTGAAGGAGTTCAACTACTAAAAGAGTCCGGGAGGGGTTTGGCCGCTGGAGGAGTTCGATTGCTGAAGGAGTCTGAAAGGGTTTGGCCATTGGAGAAACAATTTTCGATCGAAGCTCTTTTATGATTATGAATTACATTAGGCTAAGCATCAGACTGGACTTCGGTGGGAGCGGGGTTTATCCCCAATACTAGTTCCCCCACTTTTGAGTATAAAATTTGAAGAAAGGAAGTACAGAAAAGATGACCATCGAAGTTCTTTTCCGGGCTCTGCATCCATTGAGGTTGAAGCTTGAGGGAGATTTTATCTTCGATTGAAGTTGAAGCTCGAAAGAGATCTTGTCTCCTATGAAGGTTGAGAGAGATCTTATCTTCTTTTGAAGTTGAAGCTCTGAAGAGATCTTATCTCTCATTGAGGTTGGGAGAGATCTTATCTTCTTTTGAAGTTGAAGCTTGAAAGAGATCTTATCTCCAGCCGAGGTTGAAGGAGATCCTATCTCCTATTGAAGTTGAGCTCGGAAGAGATCTTATCTCTAGTCGAGGTTGAAGAAGATCCTATTTCTTGCTGAGGTTGAAGGAGATCCTATTATCTATTGAAGTCGAAGCTCGGAAGAGATCTTATCTCCAACCAAGGTTGAAGGAGATCTTATCTCCTATTAAAGTTGAAGCTCGAAAAAGATCTTATCTCCAGCCGAGGTTGAAGGAGATCCTATCTCCTATTGAAGTTGAAGCTTAGAGAAGATCTTATCTCCAGCCAAGGATGAAGTAGATCCTATCTTTTGTTGAGATTGGATAGGAAGCGTGCGAAGGCAGGGTAGTTCGAAGGTTTTTCGAGGTTGACCTTGACTTTTAGGAGGAGGAAGATGACATGGAGGTGGGACCGTCTAATACGGTAGTCGACCTTTTCTTTTCGCATTTGACATAGTCAGGTTGTCGGGAGAAAGCACGTATAGGGATTCTCCAATGAACATCTTCCTTCTCCACATCTTTGGTCTATGAGGTTTCGACTTTTGCTCATGTTAGGATGAGGCTTTTCTTCTGCCAGGGCCTTTCTTCTCACCGCATCTAAAATGAATGAGGCCTTCGACTTTGCTCACGTTAGGATGAGGTTCTCCTCCTATTCCTAGCGGGCTGTAGGAGCACATTAGGGCTATTGTCGGGGCCTCTCTTCTCACCTCCTATCATGGCAATAGGGGTGCAAATGGGCCATTGAATGGGCCTCTTTCCTTCTTCTGTCTTAAATAATCGAAGGTCTTCGACTTACTCATGCTAGGGTGAGGATCTCCTCCTGTCGAGGTCTCTCTTCTCACCTCATCTAAAATGAACGAAGCCTTCGACTTTGCTTACATTAGGATGAGGTTCTCCTCCTCTTCCTAATGGACTATAGGGGCACATTAAGACCGTTGCAAGAGCCTCTCTTCTCACCTCATCTAAAATGAATGAGGCCTTCAACTTGCTCATGTTAGGATGAGGTTCTCCTCCTTTTTCTAACATGCCACTTTTGATTGCTTCTTTTCTATCATCACATAGTTTTTACATCAAGAAATAAAATATTGAAATGGAGGAGTTTTATTGAAGGACAATTACTGGCAGTACATTCTCAGATTTTTTGAATTTTAAGATCGTGGGAGCATTATTCCTTCGAGCTCCTTCAGACGATAAGTTTCGGACCAGACGACCTCCTCTATTCCATATGGGACTTTTTAATTTGGGGTAAGCTTTTTTTGGCTTTAAGGCTGAGAGATGGTGGCTCGTCGAAGTACTAAGTCCCTTAGAGATAGTGTTGATGATGCCGAGAGATAGCCGATCTCCTTGTTGTTTCTCCCTCATTGGTGGTTCTGGCTGTGGCAGCGCCTTTGGCTAATCTTCTCTTACTTCAGGCCGATGTCTGAGGAATCGATCCAACCGATCTCTCATGATGAGCTCCTCGATCTCGTCTTGGAGCTGAATGCATTCTTTTATATCGTGGTCGTGATCATGATGATACAAATAGTACTTGCTTCAATTGCACTTATTTGGGAGAGATCGTAATTCTTCTAGTCTTGATAGCTGATTCTTAATTTTCATCAGAACTTTAGTTTTAGGAGCATTAAAGGGGCCATAGTCATGGAACCTTCTAGGGGAAGAACTTCTTCGTGCCCTTCTATCAGAGCTTCTTTGATGACGAGCTCGAGGAGGAGTTCGGGCTCGCTTGCGCTCTAGGGGAGTCCATAAGCACGATCGAACTTCATTCGATCGTCCATCAGCCATGGGTTTATTAGACTCGCCCACCTATCACTCTCCTATGGCTTCCTCATCTTTCAATTTGAAGGCTTCTTCCGCTCGGACATATCTTTCAGCCCAAGCTAGCAGATCAGCAAAGTTTCTGGGGTACTTCTTCTTTAGGAAGAATAGCAAATCGTTCTTCTGAAGGCCGCCATTGAGTGTGGCCATTGCAACAAACTGATCCAGATTTTGGACCTCCAATGCAAAGCATTAAACCAGATGACATAAGCCAGGATAGACTTCCCCTCCTTTTTCTTGATGTTCATCAAAAAATTCAAACCTCGGCATGGACATCGATTGCTGATGAAGTGAGCCTCAAACTGATGGCTCATTTGATCGAAGAAAAAGATGGTATCTAGCTTAAGTGCTGAGTATCAGTTTCTTGCTACTGCTTTTAAGGTAGATGGAAAAGCTCGGCATAAGATGGTGTCTGTGTGCCATGGAGCAGCATATGGTTCGAAAGGCCTCCAGATGATCGATCGGATCAGAGGTTCCATCGTAGCTTTCAAATTGGAGAAGCTTGAAGTTTGGCAAAATGGGCTCTTCCATAATTCGGGAAGAGAAAGGAAGATCAGTGCGGACGCCATCATGGTGAGCCAGGATGACGTGGCAAAATTTCTCAATCCGCCAGTCCATCTTCCATAGTTTCTGATCGAGGATATCATCTCGATCGTAGATCTTGAAAGGCTTCCGACTGTAGATGAGAAAGGTCCCTTTCAGAGAAGAATCATGATCCGAACAAGAATCCTCTGCTCTCTATTTTTTCTTTCTAGGGGCGACAAGTATGCTAGCCCAAGTGCTCCTCCTTGAAACTGGTTTCTGACATCCTGATGGCGGATTTCTTGGTAGAACTACCACCGGAGGTTGCCGCATGGTCTGCACCATTTTGGTGAGGCCCTGAATCTGCTGCATCAGCAAGTTAAACTGCTTCGGATCTATTATGACCGTCGGTGGAGGAGGAGACTAAAGTGTTAGATATATGTGCCCTAGAAGCCAGAATTGGCTGACACTTGTAATACACTTCTAGGGGCAAAATTATAATTTTGACTAATATCAATAAAATGGATTATTTTCTATCACATATGTATCTTTAGTGTCTGTGATACATCCTTTAAGTTAATGATAATGATAATTCATATTTTCAAGAGTTGAAAATTTAAGACACGAATAATCATTATTAACTCATAAATTGCTTCCGACCATAGGATCATCACGAGGATGGTGATTGATCCGAAAGGTTGGTGTACAATCGCTTCTCTTTAGTAGATGAGTCTTGAGTCTATGGTGTAGAGACAGTGGAGCGAGAGTACAGATACTCATTAGAGAACGAGGGCACTGAGCGTGACCACCTCGAGTAGTCATTAGGGAGTCTACCTTCTCGTCAATGACTGACTCGATGCTGCAGTAGTGTGTCTGGTTCTTTGACCTGAGGTGCATCGGCAGTTCACCTTGAGGGTGTTATAGTTTGACTACACCATTACTCGATCTCCTAGCCATATGGAACCCTGAGGTGTATGTTGGCTATAGCATGTTCATTGTAGGAACTGGATGGCATCAAGATGGAATCTATCTACCTCGGTGGTAGAGGAGCAGCCCTATGATGATCATGAGAATCAAGTCCAGAAGCCCATGGCCATGGCAGAGTGAAATAATAGAAAGAGTTTCTATTTAGATTTTCACATCGGACTTCGAATCGAATGATTACATCATATGACAGAAGACTAGGGTTTGACGAGTTCACCTTAACCCTAATCTGATCGGGGCTCAAGATAGAAGAACTTAATCACACAGGTAGCTGCACCAAGAGGTTCGCATTCAGCTCTGATGGGTTGCCACCATATACTGCTAGGTGTCACTGGTGGATTTTGGGAGCAATTAGAATGATTTAGATGATCGATCATTCTAGCTGTTCGAATCAGAAGAGTTCTGATCCATCGAAAGGAGTTTCGATGATGTCGATGATAGAGATCATGACATATCCCATTACCATACAGAACTGAACCTAACTGGGTCACACAAACAAGGGTTTGAATCTGGTGATCATCAATTGAACTGATCCAGTTCAATTGATCTGAATGAGATTCAATTAGGTTCAAGAAAATCGTGCTAGCACTCGATTGAACCTAACGTTCTTCTTTTACTATCATAAATAAGTTGTCCTGATCTGAGCCAAAGGAGTTTGTGCTCAATCAGAGGCCTTCATATGGTCTGACTGGAGGTTGTCCAAGTCAGAAAAGGTTGTCTTATTTTGTAAGACATTACCTGCCATTTTTGGTCACCTGCCATTTCTTGTTCTTTGACTTTGGTCAAAAGTCTACCTTTGACTGGTCAAATGTTGACCATTGATACTTTGACTTTTGACCACATGTCATGCACCTATTGGAGAGCTGGTGGGGGCCTGTCCCCCTGCCAGAACCTAGCAAGGAAGAGGGCGCACGCCACCCTTGGCGTGTGCCCAAGTTGGAGGCGCCCTAGGAGTCCCTGTTGGATAGGGACTCCATCTCCTTTTTGGATTCCAATTAGAGTTCTCCTAAGAACCAACTTTGACTGGTCTTAGGCACCCTCTAAGGAGAAATCCAGGGGACTCTATTCCCACCAATCAGATTTAGATCTGATTTCACAAAGAGTTGTGATTGGTTGGGAAGAAGAGAAGTTGGATCACAGACAGTCTATAAATAAGACCCTGCGCCCAACTCAGATTAATGAGATGATTGAATTCAAAATTTCCCATGCCCCAAGGCTGCCTCTCCCTCCTTCCTCCATGCCAAACCACCTTCTCCCTCTCCTCTCCACGTCCAAAAGGAGTTTTGGATTCTTGGTTGGTGCGATCCAGATCAAGAGAAAGGCGACTGAAAGCTAGAAGGCTGCGCTGCTGCAAAGGACAACTGCTGATCTTCAAAAGGAGTTTTGAAGATCCTCCAGATCAGATCCAGATCTAATTTTTGGAGACATGATAGAGAAGAAGAGGATCTCCAGATCTAGCTCGAGTGGATATCGGTAGAGGCCAGGCACTTGCGTGGCTAGATCCAGAACCTTCCGCTGCTTACAGGATCATCAACGGGATAATAGGATTACCCACTTTAAATAAATTGATTTAATTTATCTAATTTTATTTTAATTTTTAAAATAATAAGAATTAGATCTAAAATATCTTAGATCTAATCTAGATCAAAGAGAAAAATTTTTGAAATATATCTCTTGATCTGATCAGATCTGAACGAACCTGGTCCGAAAATCAGGATTTTCCTTCAACTGGTATCAGAGCCAAGGTTCTAAAAGTGTTTAGATCTAATTTTAAATTTATTTTAATTAGAAAATAAATGATTTTAGATGTCACATGAGATGTGATCAGATCTAAAATTCAGAAAAAATTAAAATTAAATGATTTGGATCTAAGATTAGAAAATATGCATGACTAGTTCTAAAATAGAATAGTTCTATAGAATAGTCTTGCATGTTTTTAATTTAATTTGATTAAATCATATTTTAGATCTATTTATTTACTATTTTTTGATATTATAATGGTTATAATAACATCTAAAAAATAGTAAATAAAAATTATTTAATTTTAAATATCATATGAGATATGATTGATGCATGTCTAGACTAGTTGTAGAATAGTTCTACATAATTGTCTAGATTAGAATTTATTTTGATTAGATCAATTTAAATCTAATTTTTTAGATTATTATGAGATAATTTAGATCTAAAAATATGCATGATTCGATACATGAGATGTATGCAAAATATGCCATGATTAGATCTAATTTGTATATGAGATATATGATATAGATCTAAAACTATTTTGTAGTATTGCATGTTCCTGATTAAGGCATTCCTCTTGGCCGTCCGATCATAAGAACGAAGAAGGGTTTAAAGGCCCTCTCTTCCCATTCGATGGGGTGTTCTTATGATGTGTAGGGGTGCTGTGCATTCGTCCTTAATCAGAAATCCAAAACTTACTTTCTGCAAAACCCTAGATCCTGAAACCCTAGGATTTATTGTGCATATTTTGTTTATGAACCCTACTTAATTAAAAATTAAGATTATGGAATATTAATTAGGATCTAAAATTAAGAATTTCAGATCTAAGACATATTCATAATACTGGGTTCGGGCTTGGGTAGCTCAATTAGGTCTAAGCGGTTGATCAAACCGAATCAAGAGTTGGTTAGATGGGATCAACAATGCTTAAATTGACCAGCCTAATAGGATTAAGTCTGGGTCAAGATCGAGTCACGATCAAGCAAGACCTAATTAGGCTCAGAGGTTAGAGTCTGGATTGTAGGCTAACCCAATTGGTTCTGACTCAACAATTTGGTGTCTAAGGTAAGTTTGGCACATACGACCGACTGATTTTTAATTGGAAGCTACTCGACCTGAATGCATTCTTGTACGAGTTAATGGCATATTCCTTCCACCGATCTCACTTACCTGGCCATATCTGTTGACACAGTTCTGATCTGAGGTGGTCAATAATCCGAGCTAACCCATGCCACTAGGTTAGTCATAATTGTTATGACTATGACAAGTCTAGTTTAATGAGACCTGAATCAATTCTTCCCTAAGAAAAGATTAAGTCTGAGGTCTTCCACCATTGTAGATGTGCGGGCCCTTCCGGGGTTGATTGTTCTCGGACTGGATACAGTGGCTCAGTTGCACCGAAAAGATGCAACCATGTCTATTAGGCATTGGATGCTATGGGCTGGAGGATGAGTTGGGCTCAATATTTCGGATACGGTGAGAGACTCAATTAGGAACCCAGTCTATGCAAATGGTGGGTCTGACTTAACTAAGGAGTGGATCAATATTTCGGATACGGTGAGATTCATGAATTAGAGACCAAGTTTGGGTGCACCATGATTAGAGAATCATTGAACAAGAGTTGTTCACTCATTGGCTAACCCATCACCAATAACTGTTAGGTGAGGTGATGAGTCAGTTGGTGAGACCGCACCACCCACTAGAAATCATTAATCATGGAGATTTTTGCATCTCTACAGAGGGAGTGTAGGGATCCGAGAAAATAGTGGGAGCTAATTTATTTAAAAATAAAATCTCTAAACAAATTGGTCAAGTCATAATTACAGTATCTAACTAGAATCTTTGACTCTCTATAGGAAAAATGTCTGCGTCCAACCCATTGGCACGTATCCTGGACACACATAGACTGACCGGACCCAATTATAAAGATTGGCTCAGGAACTACAAAATAGTTTTGGGTTCCGAGAAGTTAACCCATGTTTTGGACCAGGACCCTCCCACCTTACCAGCCCGTCCATCTATTGAATAGAGAGCGTCTCTGGAAAAATGGATAGACGAAGATAATAAGGCCAGATATTACATGTTGGGCTCGATGTCTGATGAGCTCCAGCACCAACATGAAGATATCGAGACTGCTCGCCAAATGTTGGCTCACCTGCAGGAGATGTTTGGTGAACAGAGTCGCGCAGCCAAATATCAAGTCACGAAATGACTTTTTAAGGCTAAGATGCGTGATGGGCAGTCAGTCCAAGATCACTGTCTGACAATGATCAAGGACATGGAAGAGCTTGAGAAGCTCGGTGTGAAGTTAGACTTGGATCTGCAGAATGATATTATTCTGCAATCCTTGACTGATGCATATGGGCAATTCATCATGAATTACCACATGCATAAACTTCAAAATTCCTTGGCCGAATTAATGAATATGCTGGTTCACCGCTGAGCTTTCTATGAAAGGTTCTAAAGGCTCAGTTCTTGCTATGGAATGGACTTCTTCCAAAAGAAAGTCTTATGGAAAGAAAAAGAAGTCTGCAAAAAAGCAGAAGGTGGAAGGAACAAAGAAGAAGAAGGCAGAGCCGAAGAAAAAGCCGTTGTCAAAGGAAAGTGTTTCCATTGCAACAGCGACGGCCATTGAAGGAAACTGCCCTACTTACCTGGCCACCCTGAAGAACAAGAAGGAAGGTCCTTCTGGAGGTATGCTCGTTATTGAGTCTAACCTTATGATTTCTTCTGCATCCAGTTGGGTGCTTGACTCTGGTTCTAGTGCTCATCTGTGCACTTCCATGCAGGGTCTTGAGGATAGCAGGAGGCTGAGGGATGGAGACATGATCCTACGCATGTCGGTAATGGAGCAAGAGTTGCTGCAGTAGCCGTGGAAACATACCCTCTTCGATTACCATCTGGTTTAGACTTAGTTTTGAAAGACTGTTATTATGTGCCTGCAGCTAGCAGGAATTTGATTTCTGTTTCATGCTTAGCACAAGAAGGCTATGTGATTACCTTCTTTAAGGACCATTGTAACATTCTTTATGAAAGAAATAAAATTGCAAATGGTTTTCTTATTAATGGTCTTTATCAGCTACATATTGATGTACCTGTTCTAACTATCGAGCAAAACGTGAATGCCAAACGACCTAGGGATAGTCCAAACGATAGATATCTATGGCACCTGAGATTAGGTCATATAGCAGAAGATAGGATCAACAAATTGGAGAAAAATGGGCTATTGAGTCCATTGACTTTCGAGTCATATCCAACTTGTGAATCCTTGCCTTCAAGGCAAAATGACCAAACTCCCTTTTGTTGGACATGGGGAAAGGGCCACAGATCTCCTTGCCCTAGTACATACTGATGTGTGCGGCCCATTTGATGTGCCGGCTAGAGGCAATTTTGTCTACTTCATTATCTTTATCGATGATCTGTCTAGGTATGGGTATGTGTATCTTATGAGACACAAGTCTGAAGCTTTTGAAAAGTTCAAAGAATTCAGACATGAAGTAGAAAAACAAACTAGAAAAACCCATTAAGGTTCTTCGATCAGATCGAGGAGGTGAATACCTTAGCCGGGAATTCCTAGACTATCTAAAGGAAAATGGCATAGTCTCTCAATGGACTCCACCAGGAACACCTCAACTCAACGGAGTTTTCAGAACGGAGAAATCGGACCCTATTGGATATGGTTCGATCCATGATGAGCTTCACAGACCTCCCTGATTTTCTTTGGGGATACTCATTGTTAACTTCAATTTATCTACTGAATAGGGTTTCCTCTAAAACCGTTCCTACCACACCGTATGAGATATGGCATGGTAAGAAACCAAGTCTGAGTCATCTCAGAATTTGGGGTTGTCCAGCTCATGTCAAAAGACAACAAGCGGACAAGTTAGAGTTTAGGTCTTTTAGAGCTCGATTCATAGGATATCCTAAAGAGTCATTAGGATACTATTTCTATATTCTAAGAAGACCACAATGTGATTGTGAGTCGACATGCCATCTTTCTTGAAAAATAGTTTATTCAAGATAGCGGCATTGGAAAGCAGATTAAGCTTGATGAGAAAGTCTCACAAGTACAACGAGCTAAGGACCAATTGGAACCAAATCAGGTTGAGCCAATAAGAACACTACCTCCTCCACCTCGTAGATCGAAAAGAGTTTTCCATCCCCCTGAAGAGATACTTAGGTATTATTTCAGAGGAAGTAGAGAAAATGTTCCTCATAGGTAATGGTGCTCATGGTGATGATCCCAAAATCTACAATGAGGCGATATCAGATATCGACTCTGAGAAATGGCTAGAGGCAATGCAGTCAAAAATTGACTCGATGCACTCAAACCAAGTCTGGACCTTGGTAGATCCACCAGAAGGTATAGTACCTATTGGGTGTAAATGGATCTTCAAGAGAAAGATTGGTGCAGATGGGAATGTGGAGACATTCAAGGCTAGACTAGTGGCAAAAGGTTATAGTCAACGCGAAGGCATTGACTATCAGGATACCTTTTTCTCAGTGGCTATGCTAAAATCCATCCGCACATTGCTTGCCATTGTAGCCTATTTCGATTACGAAATATGGCAAATGGACGTGAAAACGATGTTCTTAAATGGATATCTTGAGGAAGATATCTATATGGAACAGCCGCTAGGTTTCACATCCAGTGATACTGATCATAAGGTTTGCAAGCTGCAAAGGTCCATATATGGACTTAAGCAAGCATCTCGGAGCTGGAACACTCATTTTCAATGATGTGATCAAAATATTTGGTTTCATCAAAAATGAAGAGGAACCGTGTGTTTTCAAAAAGGTCAGTGGGAGCGCTGTTGTCTTTCTCGTATTGTACGTGGATGACATCCTCCTTATTGGGAATGATGTTCCCATGATGACAACAGTTCAAATTATGGTTGTCCAAGGAATTCTCCATGAAAGACCTAGGTGAAGCATCCTTTATTCTAGGAATTAAGGTCTATAGGGATAGACCGAATAGGATGCTAGGACTTTCACAGAAGATGTACATAGAAGAAAGTACTAAAGAGGTTTAGTATGGAAAACTCTAAGAGGGGATTAATACCCTTCAGACATGGTATTCATCTTTCAAGAAGATGTGCCCCAGCACACCTGAGGAAATAGAATGCATGAGCAAGATCCCTTATGCTTCTGCAATAGGGAGCCTCATGTATGCCATGCTATGTACACGACCTGATATAGCCCATGCTGTGAGTGTCACAAGCAGATATCAGTCAAATCCAGGTGAAGAACACTGGACTTCTGTGAAATGTATCCTTAAGTACTTAAGAAGAACTAAGGATATGATGTTGGTCTTTGGTAACGGAGAACTCCAAGTCCAGGGATACACAGACTCGGATTTCATGTCCGATATAGATGATCGAAAGTCGACATCTGGGAGTCTGTTTATGTGCAATGGTGGTGCTGTCAGCTGGAAGAGTTTCAAGCAAACGGTGATAGCAGATTCCACCATGGAAGCAGAATATATCGCTGCATCAGAAGCTGCGAAGGAAGCATTCTGGTATAAGAAGTTTGCTGCAGAAATTGGAGTAATGCCATCAGATGCCATTCCTCTATACTGCGACAACAATGGCACCATAGCCCTTGCTAAGGAGCCGAGGTCTAATCAGAAATCCAAGCATATTGAGCGACGATACCATCTCATCCGCGATTACCTCAAGAAGGGTTATGTCGAGGTCAAGAGAGTCAACTCCACAGATAATGTGGCAGATCCACTTACAAAGCTGTTGGGCCAATAGAAGGATCGAAGCCCATCTTGAGAAGATGGGACTTAGACTTGTAGCCAATTGGCTTTAGGACAAGTGGAAGATTGTTAGATATATGTGCCCTAGAAGCCAGAATTGGCTGACACTTGTAATACACTTCTAGGGGCAAAATTATAATTTTGACTAATATCAATAAAATGGGTTATTTTCTATCACATATGTGTATTTAGTGTCTGTGATACATCCTTTGAGTTAATGGTAATGATAATTCATATTTTCAAGAGTTGAAAATTTAAGACATGAATAATCATTATTAACTCATAAAATTGCTCCCGACCATAGGATCATCACGAGGATGGTGATTGATCCGGAAGGTTGGTGTACAATCGCTTCTCTTTAGTAGATGAGTCTTGAGTCTACGGTGTGGAGACACCGGAGCGAGAGTACAGGTACTCGTTAGAGAACGAGGGCACTGAGCGTGACCACCTCGAGTAGTCATTAGGAGTCTACCTTCTCGTCAATGACTGACTCGATGCTGCAGTAGTGTGTCTGGTTCTTTGACCTGAGGTGCATCGGCAGTTCACCTTGAGGGTGTTATAGTTTGACTACACCATTACTCGGTCTCCTAGCCATATGGAACCCTGAGGTGTATGTTGGCTATAGCATGTTCATTGTAGGAACTGGATGGCATCAAGATGGAATCTATCTACCTCGGTGGTAGAGGAGCAGCCCTATGATAATCATGAGAATCAAGTCCAGAAGCCCATGGCCATGGCAGAGTGAAATAATAGAAAGAGTTTCTATTTAGATTTTCACATCGGACTCGAATCGAATGATTACATCATATGACAGAAGACTAGGGTTTGACGAGTTCACCTTAACCCTAATCTGATCGGGGCTCAAGATAGAAGAACTTAATCACACAGGTAGCTGCACCAAGAGGTTCGCATTCAGCTCTGATGGGTTGCCACCATATACTGCTAGGTGTCACTGGTGGATTTTGGGAGCAATTAGAATGATTTAGATGATCGATCATTCTAGCTGTTCGAATCAGAAGAGTTCTGATCCATCGAAAGGAGTTTCGATGATGTCGATGATAGAGATCATGACATATCCCATTACCATACAGAACTGAACCTAACTGGGTCACACAAATAAGGGTTTGAATCTGGTGATCATCAATTGAACTGATCCAGTTCAATTGATCTGAATGAGATTCAATTAGGTTCAAGGAAAATCGTGCTAGCACTCGATTGAACCTAACGTTCTTCTTTTACTATCATAAATAAGTTGTCCTGTCTGAGCCAAAGGAGTTTGTGCTCAATCAGAGGCCTTCATATGGTCTGACTGGAGGTTGTCCAAGTCAGAAAAGGTTGTCTTATTTTGTAAGACATTACCTGCCATTTTTGGTCACCTGCCATTTCTTGTTCTTTGACTTTGGTCAAAAGTCTACCTTTGACTGGTCAAATGTTGACCATTGACACTTTGACTTTTGACCACATGTCATGCACCTATTGGAGAGCTGGTGGGGGCCTGTCCCCCTACCAGAACCTGGCAAGGAAGAGGGCGCACGCCACCCTTGGCGTGTGCCCAAGTTGGAGGCGCCTAGGAGTCCTTGTTGGACAAGGACTCCATCTCCTTTTTGGATTCCAATTAGAGTTCTCCTAAGAACCAACTTTGACTGGTCTTAGGCACCCTCTAAGGAGAAATCCAGGGGACTCTATTCCCACCAATCAGATTTAGATCTGATTTCACAAAGGAGTTGTGATTGGTTGGGAAGAAGAGAAGTTGGATCACAGTCAGTCTATAAATAAGACCCTGTGCCCAACTCAAATTACATGAGATGATTGAATCACAATTCCCCATGCCCCAAGGCTACCTCTCCCCTCCTTCTCCATGCCAAACCACCTTCTCCCCTTGCTCTCCACATCCAAAAGGAGTTTTGGATTTTTGTTGGTGCGATTCAAGCAAGAGAAAGGCGATCAAAAGCTAGAAGGCTGCACTGCTGCAAAGGACGACTGCTGATCTTCAAAAGAAGTTTTGAAGATCCTCCAGATCAGATCCAGATCTAATTTTTAGAGACGTGATAGAGAAGAAGAGGATCTCCGGATCCAGCTCGAGTGGATACCGATAGAGGCCAGGCGCTTGCGTGGCTAGATCCAGAACCTTCCACTGCAAATAGGATCATCAACAGGGTAATAGGATTACCCAAATCAGATAAATTAAATTTGATTTAATTTATTCTTATTTTATTTTATTTATTAAAATAATAAGAATCAGATCTGAAACATCCTAGATCTGATATAGATCAAAGAAAAAAAATTTTGAAATATATCTCTTGATCTGATCAGATCTGAATGAACCTAGATCGGGAAATCAGGATTTCCCTTCATGAAGTGCTGGCGACGGAGCAGAAATGGATGGATCTAGCTCAGATCTGATGGTTGAAGTGGTAGATCTCTGGGTAGTCATCTTTTTTGGAGGCATTTCTTGAGATTAAGGAAGTGGATGGAGATGAACCTTGAAGAAGAAAATCCATAGGGTCGACTGAGCATTCCTTTAAGAATAAGGGTACCTCAAAAATAGAGAGCCCTTCCTCTAATGCCAATCCTATTGGTACAAAATCTGGTTGATGTTGGATCAAACTAGAGTTAAGGAAGAAGAAGTCATCGTTGGTGACCCACAAAATAAAGTTCCGCCCGGAGTCGGTGGTGATGGCTTCGACAGGACCCTCCGATGATCAAGTCAGCTCTTCTAGCCAATAGAAATAGAGTGCTCAAAAAAAAATTCAGCAGATTTTTGGAAAGTAGAAAAGAGCTTAGAGAAAATATATCTAGAGGGTTCCTTTTTATAGATAGAGCCTATAACAGACTGATAGTGATAGCCGTAACCATCCGGTAGTGGGCCGCTCAGGGCTACGTAAAATTTATTACAAAGAGAGGTATCGCCCATAGCAGACTGATAATGATAATCGTAATCGTCCGATAGTGAGGTTGTCTATAGCAGACTAATAATGATAGCCATAACCATCTGGTAGTGGGCCGCTCGGAGTCATGTAGAGTTTGTTATGGAGAGAGGTATCCATTGTCATGATGTGTTCGTTCGTTGAGATTTAATAGTCGAAGTTTGGAGGAAGCAGACATTGATTGGTGAAGAGCTTTGACATATGTCAATTTTAGAGGAGTTCAGACTTCTAAAAGAAATATGGCTAGAGGAGATCATCCGGAAGGAATACTACTTGAAATCTAGAAGTAATCCATTGAAAAAATCTAGATGGAGTTCGACTGATGGAGAAGTCTAGAAGTAGTCCGACTGATGGAGAAGTTTGGCTGAAGAAAAAGTTCGGAAGGAGTTCGATTGCTGGAGGAATTTGACTGAAGGAGAAGTTCGAAAGGTGTTCGACTGTTGGAGAAATCCGACTGAAGAAGAAGTCCAGAAGAAGTTTGGCTGCTGGAGGAATCCGACTGAAGGAGAAGCCCAGAAGGAGTTCAGCTTCTAAAGGAGTGCAGGAGGGGTTCGACCGCTGGAGGAGTTCGACTATTGAAAGAGTTCGGGAGAGGTTTGGCCACTGGAGGAGTTCAGCTGCTGAAGGAGTCGGTTGCTGAAGAAGTTTGGAAGGGTTTGACCGCTAGAGGAAGAATTTTCGATCAAAGCTCTTTCATGATTACCAGTTACATTAGGCTAAGCATCAGACTGGACTTCGACGGGAGCGGGATTTATCCCCAATAAGGAGCATACCTCTAGAAGGACCTACCTTATTGTTGTTTAGACTGGCCAGGTATAAAGAGCAGTTTCGCTTTCAATGACCGTCAGTATTGCAATGAAAATACTTTTCTTTGTCAGCGGTTTTCTTCTTTAGTTCTTCTTTCTTCTTCTTTTCGCCTTCTATCTTCTACTTCTTCATAGACTTCTTCTTCCAAAAAAATTTTTTTTAGAGGAAGTCCGCTCCATAGCAAGTACTGAGTTCTTTGAATCTTTCATAGAAAGCTCAGCATTAACCAGCATGTTCACAAGTTCAGCCAAGGTATATTAAGTTTATGCATATGAAAGTTCATGATGAACTATTCAGATGCATCAGTCAAGGATAGTAGGATCACATCAATTGGCAGATCCTTGTCTAGCATGACATCAAGCTTCTCAAGCTTTTCTAAATCCTTAATCATTATGAAATAATGATCTTGGACCGATTGCCCATCATGCATCTGAGCCTTAAAAAATCTCTAGGAGACTTAATACTAAGCTGTGCGACTCTGCTCACCGTACAACTCTTGTAAGTGAGCCAATATTTGATGAGCAATCTTAATGTTTTCATATTGGAGCTATAATTTATCTGACATTAAGCCCAATATATAGTACCTAGCTTTATTATCATCATTCGTCTACTTCTCTAGAGATGCTCTCTGTTCAATGGTTGGACATGTTGGTAAGGTAGGATGGTCTTGGTCAATACATAGGCTAGTTTTTTTGAACCCAAAATAATTTTAAAGTTTTCGAGCTAATCTTTGTAATTGGGTCCGATCAGTCTATGGGTGTCTAGGATTTAGATTAATGGGTTTGACGATAAAGTTTCTAGTTAGACTTTATAATTAGACTTAACTAATTTATTTAGAGATTTTATTTTTAAATAAATTAGGCTTTCACTATTTTCTCACATCCTACACTTTCTTGGTAGAGATGCAAAAGTCTCCGTAATCATAGATTTCTAGTGGGTGGTGTAGTCCCACTGACTGGCTCACCACCTCACCTAATAGTTATTGGTGATGGGTCAACCGATAAGTAGACAACTCTTGTCCAATGATTCTCTAATCATGGTGCATCCAAATCTGATCTCTAATGACTGAAGCTCACCATGCCCAGAATATTGCTCCACTTCTTAGTTAAGTCAGACCCATAATTTGCATGAATTGGATTCTTGATTAGGTCCCTCACCATATTCAGAATATTGAATCTAACCCATCCTTCAACCCATAGCATCCAATGTCTAATAGATATGGTTGCATCTTTTCAGTGCAACTGAACCACTGTAACCAAAATCAACCTTGGGAAGGACCCGTACATCTACAATGGTAGAAAATCTATGACTTAATATTTTCTTAGGAAGATTTGATTTAGGTCTCTTAGACATGACTTGACTTAGTCATAACAATTATGACTAACCTAGTGGCATGGATTAGCTCGAATTGTTAGCCACATCAAATCAGAACTGGGTCAACCCAATGGGTTAGATAAGTGAGACCGATAGAAGGGATATGCCGTTAACTCGATAAGAATGCATTCAGATCGAGTAGCTCCAAATTAAAAATTAATTGATCGTATCTGCCAAACTTATCTTAGACACCAAACTATCGAACCTAAATTGATCGGGTTAGCCTACAATCTAGGCTAGAACCATGGAGCCAAATTAGGTCTTAACTGGATCGATCATATGTGACTGTTAGTCGACCTTGACCCAGACTTAATCCTATTAGGCTGGTCAAATCTAAGCATTCTTGATCCCACCTAACCAACTCTTGATTTAGTTTGATCAACTACTAGACCTAATTAAGCTATCCATACCCGAACCCATATTTATGAAGGTATCTTAGATCTAAAAATTTATAAGTTTTAGATCTAATTGATTTTATAATCTTAATTCTTAATTAAGTTTGGATTCATAAGCAAAAACATGCATAAAAATTCTAGAATTTTAGGATCTAGGATTTTGCAGAAAAATAAATTTTTGATTTTTGATTAAGGACAAACACGCAGCACCCCTACATGCCATAAGAATATTCCATCAAATGAAAAGAGAGAGCCTTTAAATCCTTCTTACTCTTATAATCGGATGGCCAAGAGAAATGCCTTAATCAAAAATAATGATTATACTACAAAACAACTAGATCTACAACATATATCGCATATATATTTAAAGAACTAACTATGCATGCTTTGTATACATCTCATGTATCAAAATTTAAATCTACATATGCATATTTTTAGATTTGATATATTTGATATAATATATAAAAAATAAAATTTTAATTGATCATATCATATAAAATTTTGTTCTAGATAATTCATAGAATAATTCTATACATCTAGTCTAGACATGCATCAAATATATCTCATATATTAATTAAAATTTTTAATCTACTAATTTTAGATCTGATTATATCTAATGTGATATTTAAAATTATTAATATTAGATAAAAATAAATTAAAAATTAGATCTAAAGTAGATCTGAAGAACTACAAATGTAGCTCTAATACCAATTGAAGAAAAAAAAACTAGTTTTCCACCATGGGATTGATCTAATCTAATCTGATCTATAGTAAAAATTTTTAATTTTTTTTATAAATCCTAATTAGATATGAGAGTTTTCAGATTTGATTCTAATATTTGATAATAAAAAATAAAAATAAAAATTAAATTAGAAACTTTTGTTACCTAAGATCAGGTAAACCCTTTATCCTATCGATGAGCTATCAGCACTCGAGGTTCTGGATCTAGCCGTGCATGTGCCCAACCTCTATTGTAGTCCACTAAATCTGGTTCTATATTTTTTCACCTCCAAAATTTGATCTCCAAATATCAGATCTAGATCTGATCTATAGATCCTTCAAAATACTTTCAAAATCGATGCGCTCGTCTCACGAACTAGGCTATTCTTCTTCCTGATCTTTGTGCCAACTAGCTTGAAATCTTTGCTGGAGTTTTTCCCAACACTTTGGCATGGAGAAGAGGAAGAGGATTAGAGGGAAGGGGCATGGAAGTGGAGATGATGGCACCCTTTTGGCATGGAGAAGGGAGAAGTGAAGTAACCCTAGGGCGCGGTAGGGTTTGAATAGACCCCTATGCACCACCTCATATCCCCATGCATCAACCAATCACATTCTTTGATTTAATCAGAATTAAATATGATTAGTTATGCCAACACACCTAATCCAATCAGGTTTGTCACCCAAAACTCTCTCCTAGATGGCGCCAATAGTGGATAAGGTCAAATTCTTTAGCGCCTAGGTCTTTGATCCCATCAAGAAACCCTAGAGTCCATCTCCTATGGGTCTCTTTCCTCATATCCCCATGTGTGCACACCAATATGGGGCGTGCCCGCATTTTTCTTCATGAAAAATACCTTAAGGGCATGCACCCTAGATGAAAAATAGGGGGCGCATGCCTCCCCTCTTCTTTCTTGCAAAGACCTGGTCAATGTCCTAATAAAATCGAACACTAGTGCTAAGATATCGATCCTCCTGCATTCCTCTACTCTGAACTCATGCCAAATAATTTCTCTCTACTTGTGAAGCCATCACTGCCCGGTGCTCCATCTAAAATCAAAGTTCATCTGATGCCATAGAAGTTGACTTTGTCACCGAGTTCCTCAAGGCCAACCATCCAATGTTGCACTACTGGGCCTATCACTGCACCTCGAATATCATTGCTGCCTCTTCAAATGCTCCATACTCTGTGGCCCTCTTTGAAGCCATCTCGGATACCTCCACAACCTGTGGGAACCTCTAAAACACAAGAGCTCACCCAACTCTTCTAAATCCAACAACTGAGCCCTAGGAAATTCTATCCTAGCCTTCTCTTCTGCCCTTGCACCAGCCATCGCTTTAGTTGCATCCGAAGGAACTACAGCTCAAACCCTATCCTGGGCTCAGACTCATCTATCTTATCTCGAAGCTCTTGAGACTTTTTGGCTCTTCCTTAGACCTGCTCTTGGTCTCTTTGAGATGTCTCTGACACTCTCTACTGAGATACCTCTCTCGATTGTTGCACCATCTAGCCTCTCTCAACCCCATGCCTCTAGAAAGATACTACTACAGCACTCTAGCACTCCCTGCCTCATCTCAACATCACCTCCTTATAGGTATTCGGATCCTTTCTTGCTGTATACAACTCATCCTCCATCTGAACCATGATTCTAGTGCTCGTATAGAAGAAACCTGATCTACCACCTAGTACTGACCTGCTGGACCTCCATGGATTATCCATCTTCATCATCCCCAAGGCTCTATAAATCTATGCTCTAGTCGAACCACTAAATACATCCCCGACTACTTCTCTACCTTCTTGCCATTGAAGAATGTATAGCCACTTCTTCAACCGTCCTTCGATCATTATCCCTTGGAAAAACTCTCTTCATCCATCAAACTGCCCCACACTACCCATCTTCATAGAGAACCCTAATGTTCTCCACTGAGATACCTTCCTCGGCTGCTACACCACCAAGCCTCTCTCAACCCTGCACCTTTAGGGAAGCACTACTATAGCACTCTAGTGCATCCTGTCTTATATACTGTCATACACCTCGATCTTTCCAGCAAGACCGACCAGTAAATCATGCACCCAAACATTCCATCTCAAAAAAAATCCTTCTCATTAATCCTCTCAACCTCCACCTTCAATCCATTGCTCTTAGTTGCCCAAACCATAGTAATAACAAAGGTAGATCTAAGATATACGATGGAATACTCATGCAGATTTTTGATTTCACCTTGTATGACTTCTCCTTCTCTTTCACGCACCATCAAGCTCTGATACCAAATGTTGGCACATCACCATGGCATCATCTAGCTTTGATACCAATTATTATCCTGGCATCACCAAGCTTCGATAGTATGTTGCGGAAACTACTAATCTTTAGCATGGACCTGGAGAGATCTTCGACATTCTCTAAGGCAGTATACCATAGATCATCACCTAGATTTATGTTGGGGCACCTCCCTTTTTGGGCTTGAGAGAGGCACCCTCTCTCTCTAGGACTTCTTCAAGAACCTAGGGCAAAAACACTAGAGAGAAGAGAGAAGAGAGATTGAGGGAGAAAAGATCTATATTGCTTGCACCCTTTAAAATCCTAATACAATCTATATATTTATACATAGCCATTAGGCCCGACCAAAACTCTCCTGGCTAACCCAATACATGAAAGCACTCACTGAGCCCGTGTACACCCATGTCTCCCATGCTCTCATCCCTTGGATCTAAATCCAACCCATACATGAGTTAGCCCCCTTATAACCTCTCAAATCAGGCCTTAAGACCCCTAAGATAAGTCCCTATCCTAGCCCCAAACAGACTCTCCGCATAGCCCTACCTATGCTCTGAGCCGGCTCAATCTCAGCACTTAGCTAGCTAGCCTGAGACTAGGTCAGCTCGGTTTCAGACTGAGCCAACCCAATTGCATACCATGCCTGTAGTTCCAAAATGCATATTTCTATTTAGCATGATCATTGAGACTTAGTCAACCCAGTTTCAGACTGAGCCGACTAACCTGCAGAAGAGTTTTTTTCTATAGTCTTCATGCTCCAGCTTTAGTTTCTTGCTCCATCTTGTGTTTCAGATCTTCAAAGCACCAACCAAGCCCCTCAAGGCTCTCAACATCTGAACCTTGAGCTCGTGGAGTGCTATACACTACTTTCACCCTAGGACAACTTCTGTTCTAGCCTTAGGACCACACCTACCCTAGTCTCCCTAGAGTAAACACCCTGACTCTTTCTATGGCCTTCCAAGGCTTGAGAGCACCATCAGTCCTCACATGCTGCTAAACAATCGCTAAGCAACTTCCAAGCTCTTCCAGCATCTTCTTCTGCTTCTCTTAATCTTTTTCAAAGAATGATAGATTCAACATCAGCATCTTTAATAACATTCTCTTGATATATCATCTAAATCTTAAGCTAAAGAAGCTCAGATTTATTCTTATCATAGACCTCGGTAAGATTCGTAAGGCTATTCTTAACTAAAGCAAGCTCGCTTGAATCCCCACTTGGACCGCTTAGGCATTGTTTGCAAGTTTCTTTCTAAGCCGACCTATCTCATCGTTGCTTATCCGAAGTTGCTATTTGAGATCAAAAATTTGCTTGTTCCAGCCTAGCCTATAAGTATCGTATGCCTCTTCTGCCATGCGCAACTGATTCTAAAGTTTGGAGATTCTCTTAGACAAGTCCCAGTCAAGCTCCTTTTGATTTTGAGACCAGAGCAAGCTTTCTCCAACTATTGGATCTTCTCCCTTGCATCTCCAAGTTCGGCCTCAAGGGAGCATATCTGAGTAGTTAAAGCCCAAGAATTTTTAGTAGCAAGCTTTGATGTTCGTTGGAGCTCTTCAGATGGATGATATTTTTCTGAATTATACTCCTTAGAAGCTTATTTTGAAGCTTGGCATAGGTGGCTAATTTTGGTAGAAGCTATTATATAATTATTCTTCGATTTTTGAAGCTCATCCTTGGTTTTTTTCAACTCTTTGTTGGCCTGACAAACTTTTTTCTTTAAAGTTTTTATGTGAGCTCTAAGAAAAATAGCCATGGTAATGAAACAACTTCAGCCCATGATTGAGCTCGGTGATAGAACTTGTAAACCACACTGTTTCATGAATACATCGCAACATACAAAAATATGAAAAATTTTAATTTCATTACTCAAAAAAAAATTTAAGTACATATAGAATTAAAAAAAGAAATATACAATCAAAGGAGGTCTCTGACCTCTCACTAAAGGATAGTAGGAGAGCTCAGTCTAGCCTCGATAGGTGTTGGCTCCTTGGTAAGCTCAGGGATGTCGGCAGTAGGTTCAGCGAGAGGAAGATCGACTCCAGTTGTGGGAAGGTCAGCTTCATCATCCGAAAGATCCTCCAATTCATCCTCCAGGAAGCTGAGATCCAGTTCGAGATATTTTTGGGTGACCCTTTGTTGGCACATATCAAAACCTTTACTGCAGACTTCCTTAGCAAATTGAATTTTGATATTTTCAAGTTCTTTGGAATCCTTAAATTCTGACATGGCATGTTTCTTGGGTTCGGTTACCCTCTTGTCTCCTTTAGAAACTTTAGCCTCAACTATCTTCCTTTTTTCTATCTCCAAAGCTAGATTGATCTTTAGAGTATCTTTATTTCAGCTGGAGTTTGCTCTGCATTTTATGAGCGCCTCCTTAAGATGCTCAATATTGGTTTTGGATTCTTGAGCTTTTGTCTTGGCGGCTTTGGCTTCTTTTATAGCTTTTGAAGTCTTGGCCTCATGAATGCTAACTAACTCAATTTTAGTAAATAGGTGATGTGTAAGAAACCATGGTACCGCTCTGATACCATGTTGTAGAAACTTCTGATCTTTAGCATGGACCTAAGGAGACCTTTGACGTTCTCTAAGAGTAGCAAACCACCGATCCACCAATCTAGATCTATGATGGAGTGCCTCCCTCCTTGGACTTGAGAGAGGTGCCTCCCTTGGGGTGGCAATTCTAGAGAGAAGAGAGAAGAGAGATTGAGAAAGAAAAGATCTATATTCTACTATTTCATTATGAAATCCTAATATAACCTATGTATTTATACATAGCTATTAGGCCCGACCAAAAACTCTCCTGGCTAACCCAATACATGAAAGCACTCACCGAGCCCATGTACACCATGTCTCCAATGCTCTCAAATTTTGGATCTAAATCCAATCCATACATGAGTTAGCCACACTTAAGATCTTATTGGACCAGACTTTAAGACCCCTTGGATTAATCCCAATCTAAGATCAAACAGAAAACCCATCCTATTCTTTATAACACCATTGAAACAGCTCTATCAGAAGCTGAGCTAGCTTGACTATGTCTTGCCTGAATTCTATCTTCTATCTGCCTGAGATAGCTAGCTTGACTATGCCCCGAGCCTGCTTGATCTCAGTCTGAGCCAGTTTGACTGAGTATCTGAGCCAATCTGCCTGCGCATCAGCCCGTTGTCTTAGCTGATTCTTCTCCTGACTTTGGTCTTTTGCTCCACCTTATATCCTAGGTCTCTAAAGCACCTATCAAGCCTCCTCAAGATCCTCACATCTGAATCTCAAGCCTGTGCAGGGCTACACACCATCTTTATCCTAGGATAACTCCTATCCTAGCCTTAGGACCATACCAATCCTAGACTCCCCAAAGCCAATACCTTGACTCTTCCTGTTGCCTCCTAAGGCTTGGAAGCATCACAAATCCTAACAATCTTCATCTTGATGTCCCAAGCCTTGGCAAACCTCTAGCAATGCCCTCTAGTATGATTCTACCATTGTTGCACATCTTGACAGCCTCTTGTGCAAACATCACCATCATCAATCCTCTTCAGCTATTATGCATTCTTGGAGACCGTTGAGATGACTGCCTCCATTGAAGATCTTGGCTTGCTCTTCTACACCATCCTAAAAATTATAGAAATCCTTCTACTTCATAGCTGCATCAATAATCCTAGACATCTCTTGAGATCCCATAGTGTTCCTATACTGGCACTCACTGCATATCCTAACATGGTCTTCTTAGAACTTCATCTATTTTTTTCACACGTGCCACTCCACCTGAAACTGTACATCTCTAGCATTGGTGCTAGGATATTGATCCTCCTACACTCCACAGCTCTGAACTCGTGTCACATCTCCACCGATGAAGCTATCTCTGTCTGATGCTCCAGCTGAAATCGAAGTCCACCAGATACTGCAGAAGATCTTGACTCTATAACTAAGTCACTCGAGGCCAACCATCTAACACTACACTGCTAGGCCTATCATTGTACCTCGAACACTGTCACTGCCCCTTCAGATCCTCCACATTCTACGAACCCCTCTGAAGCCATCTTGGATACCTTCGCAACCTACGGGCACCTCCAAAATCTAAGAATTTATCCAACGCTTTAAATCAGTGACTGGACCCTAGAAAATTCTATCCTAGCACTTCATCCTCTTCTACTCCTATACCAACCATTGATTCAGTTGCGCCCAAAGAAACTATAGCTCAAATCCTATCCTGAGCTTAGACCCATCTATCTTATCTTGAGGCTTCTAAGACTCTCTGGCTCTTCCTGAGACCTGCTTCCTAACACTATCTACTAAGATACCTACCTCAGCTGCTACACCGTCGAGCCTCTCTCAACCCTGTGCCTCCAAGAAAATGCTACTGCAGCACTCTAGTGCTCCTTGCCTTTTCTCAACACCATCTCCTCATAGGTATCTAGATCCTCTCTTGCTATATATAATCCTCCATCTGAACTGCAACTCTCCCTGGGGCACCTACAAAAGAAACCTGATGCAAGATCAACCATCCAGCCCTAACTTGCTAGACCTCCATCATTGCAGCTCCTATATCAGATACTCTACAACCCCATGGGCACCTCCAAAAGTACCGAGAATCTTCACCTCCTCTAAGCTTGCTATGATGCTCCATGGATCAGCCATCTCCATCACCCTTAAGGCTTCATAAATCCATGCTCTGGTTGAACCACTGAATGAATCCCCGACTACTTCCCTATCTTCTTACAATCCAAGGATGTATAGTCCCTTCTTTAGCCTTTCTTTGATCATTACCTCTTGGAAAACCTCTGTTCAACTGTTAAATAGTCCCATATTGCCCATCTTCCTAGAGAACCCTTCACCCATTATACCCCTCAACCTTTTCAAGCAAGATCGATCAGAAAATTATGCACCCAAATCTTTCACCTTGAGAAAAATCCTTCATGTTAATCCTCTCAATCTCCACCTTCAACCCGTTACTCCTGATTGGCCAAATCATAGCAATAACAAAGGTAGATCTGAGACATACCACAAAATAGGTGTGTAGATTTTTGATTTCTTCCTATATGATTTCTTCTTCATTTTCATGCGCTATCAGGCTCTGATACCAATTATAAGAAATCATGGTACTATTATGATATCATATTGCAAAAATCTTTAATCTTTGGCATGGACCTGAGGAGATCTTTGACATTCTCTTAGGGCAGCAAACTATCGATCTACCAATCTAGATCTATGAAGAAGGCACCTCCCTCCTTGGACTTAAGGTAGGCACCCTCTTGGGGTGGCAACTCTAGAGAGAAAAAAGAAGAGAGATTGAGGGAGAAACGATCTATATTCCACTGCTTTGTTATGAAATCTTAATACAACCTATGTATTTATACATAGCTATTAGGTCCAACCAAAAACTCTCCTGGCTAACCTAATATATGAAAGCACTCATCGAGCCCATGTACACCATATCTCCTATGCTCTCAACCCCTAGATCTAAATCCGACCCATACATGAGTTAGCTACCCTTAAGACCTTATTGGACCAAGCCTTAAGATCCCTTGGATGAATCCTAATCCAAGATCAAATAGAAAACCTATCCTATTCTGTATGCCACCATCGAGCCAGCTCTATCAGAAGTCAAGCTGGCTTGATTGCATCTCTTCCGAACTCTATCTTCTATCTGCTTGAGATAGCTGACTCAACTGCACCTCAAGCCAGCTCAATCTCAGTCCAAGCCAGCTCGACTGCATATCTGAGCAGCCCATTTGTGTGTCTGTCCCTTATTTTGATTGATTCTTCTTCTGGCTTTGATTTTTTGCTCCATCTTGTATTCTAGGTCTCCAGAGTACCTACCAAGTCTCCTCAAGATCCTCACACCTGAACCTTGAGCTCGTGTAGGACTACACGCTATCTTCATCCTAGGATAATTCTTGTTCTAGCCCTAGGACTATACCTATCCTAGACTCTCTGGAACCAACATCTTGACTCCTCCTATGACCTTCCAAGATTTAGGTGCACCACAAATCCTAACATGATGATCCAACTATAAATAGTAAAGTTAATTTTACCACTAGAAAGTATATATGATTGAATTTAAAGAATGACAAGACAATTATCTCGAGAAAGGCCATAAATAAGTCTTTCTTCCAATCTTGAATATTCATCTGGAGGATCTTCTCAATCACATTTGACAATATGCACCCTCTATAAGAGGTTGGACAACCCTCCAACTATTAAATGAAGTCTATTCCCAATCTATGTTGTTATGACTTGCCTCTCTAGAGTTCTTCTATGACCAAAGCTTCCTGACTGCTGACTTCTTCTTCTCTTCCTCTTTCTTCTCCTCGATAGGAGGTGGCGAGATAGTGGCTTCAATCGGTAAGCTCAGAGCTGGTAAAGTTACTTCAACCTCTAGAATGAAAGTTGTAGGAGCTAGAATGGCCGAACTGGGCCCTGCAATCTTAACCCATTTGGATGTTTCTTCCAGGATGGTGCCTTTTTTTTTATGGGCCCAATGTTCCTTTTCCAGCTGTTTGAGCTTGTCTAGAGTCATCTCTATGAAAATAAATAAGCCAAGGTTAGATAAAGATAAGAAGATAAAAGAAATATAAGATTGTACCTTCAAAATTAGTGGGGCTTAGATCAAAGTTGAAAAGAATTTGGTCGGATATTAGTTGGGTTAGTGAAGGAGTTTTGTAATTCTTTAGAATCTTGATGGAGTCAAGATCCTCCCTCTCCAACCCTGGAGCCTTGCAGATGAATTTTCTAAGTTGACCCTAGTGAGGAAGACTCCACTCAAGTGAAAGGTTAGACATAAAGAAGAATTATTTTTTCAATTATGAATGGAGGAAGGGATACCCTTAATTAACCCCTTCTTGCCGAATTAGAAAGAAATATACTACCAGTCCTTAGTAGTGGGGTAGTGTTTGAAAGTAAAAAAGATTCAAAATAAAAAGATCGAAGGTCGAACTTCGGTTTGGAAGCAAAATACTAAAAATCCTATAATAAAGCAAAAGAAGTTCAGAATGACAGAAGAAAAGGATATATCAAAAAAGTAAAAAAGTTCAACAATAAAAGAAGAAACTGGTAACCTAAGCATGACTCGAAGAGCCTCTGTATATAAACTGAACTGATTCAAAGGTGGAGCATAGATTCTGTCATCTGATTTGGGAAGCTCAAGTTTGTTTTCAAAAGAAACTCCATATTGAATCTAGATAAAAGAAAGAAAGATTATCGATAGAAAAGTTAGAAGTGATGGTCCCGAGAACAAAGGTTGGATGAGCTTCATCTCTAAGGTTAGATTCAACCTCAGATCTACAATTTGGAAGGGTCAGTTTGGATGAGCTTTTGGAGGGAGAAGACCAAGAATAATGAAAGTCTTGGGAGGCCATTTTGTATCAAAAGAAATAAGGTAAAATCAACTGAAAATCAGGAAGAATTCAAGGGAAAAAACTTTCAAAAACCAAAGAAAAAATAGATGAATCTCAAAAGGCTCCTAAAAATAGAAAGAAGGCATGGAAACTTGAAGAAAAAGTTAGGATACTAACCTAAAGGAGGTAGAGAGCTTGGTGACACAGTCAAAATGATGAAAAATAGGTGGAGGAAGGGCAATGGAGACTAAGAGATGCACGGGATGGAATAGTTGGGCTTGGGGAAGATGAGAGCAGGAGGAAAGTTAGAGAAGAAACATGCTAGAATGAAAAAGAAGAGAAGAAAGGAGCTTAAATAGCCAATGGTATCCCCAAGCTGTTATGATTGTGGATCGTTAGTACCGAATTTTGGCCTTTCATGTGTCTTCCCTATTATTACAGTTATAGATGTTAGATGAAATCATCATGACATCGTACAATTGAGCTTTAGCTAGGCAAAATTTTGAAATTCAAGGTCATCTTGGCTCATTCTATAATAAAAAAGCTTCCACGTCAATTTGAATAATCTAGAATATGTCATCTCAAAGGTGGAAAAGAACTTCGATGATTGTAAATGATGATACTCTCTTCGTCCAAATTTTGAATTTGGGAGTAGGAGGATAAGTGTTGTAGGTAAAATGGCTCCCGTCAAAGTCTAATAAAGTTCAATCTTGGTAAAATATCATCTAGGTTCAAGACACACTTCAATCTGAGATTCAATCAAGTCAGTCCCCTAGTCTAGGTGAACACCAAAGGATCAGCCTCCAAATTTGGCTAAGCTCAGAGCTTCAATCAAGGGTGACTCATATCTAAAATGATAATAACTTTTATTAACATCCAGTCTTGTGTATCAATTGAGCTTCTTCACTCTGACCCTCCAACTCGATCCTGGCAATGGTAGATTTTGTCGAGATTACACAGCAAACTTCAGCCAGACGAACTTAAGCCAGTAAAGAAAATTCATCATTTGCTTGATTCTAATTTTCAGTCTAGGATAAGTAATAATTGCTTCACAAGCATTGAATCTCAGTACTATCCGATCTTGACTTTAGGTCGACTTTGAGTATTGGCCGAACTTTATCAAAATAACTAAAGCAGCTTCATCGCAGTTTTAATTGAGGAACCCGGTACTCTTATGGCTCCCAACTCTGGCCGACCTTGATATTTTAATTATGAACTTTGCTAAGATAACCGATTCTGTAGTTATTCCTTTCGTACCTCAAGTTCCTTCAGACCAAAGTACTAGCTTCCATCATTAGCTGACCTTGAAGATGATCGAGCTTTCAAAAGTAGTTGAAATAGTTCTATTGTAGTTCAAATCTAGAATTTGATCTACAAACTAATCACTCTCAATCCAAAGACCAATCTTCAAGCTCAGTCCTTCTGATCCTAAGCCCCCAACAGCTTAACCTTAGGTAAAGTGACTTATGATCAAGCCCGGAAGTATCCATCCTTTTTTCCAAACTTCAATAAAAAATATCTAATCACCAACAAGTCATAACAAACGACAGCCTACTCTTTGTAACAAACTCTAAGCAGCCCGAATAACCTATTGACATTCAGTTACGGTTGTCACTATCAATTTATTATGGGCTCTACCTATAAATAGGATCCTTCAGATACATTCTCTTCTCTAAGCACTCTCTCCATTCTTAATCTTCTGAGTACTCTATTCTTGTTGATTAGAATACTAACTTGATCATCGAAGGATCCACGCCAGAGCCATCTTTAGTCAGGACTTTATCTTGCAGGTTTTACCGATGGAATCCTAATTTTCACCTCCAGTAATCTCCGATAGCCATCCATTTTCTGCACAACATTCTTAATTAACTGAATTGAAATTGTTCCAATCCATTGAAAGATGTTTCAATGATATTGATGATGGAGATCATAATATATCTCACTACTAGATAGAATTAAATCTATGGGATCACATAAACAAAGGATTTGGTCTAGGATTGATCAACTAGGCTTATGAAGTCCCAATTAGTTTTGAATTTTATGAAATCCTTTTGGGTTTAGGAAACCATGCTAGCACATAGTTAAACCCAATTCCTCTTTGGACTTGGATGCCCTATTGGATAGGGATTTTGGCCAAGTCAATGCTTGTAGTACTTTTGGATAAGGATGAAGAGTCATCTAACCTTATTGGACATTGGACACTTATGGAAAAAGGGTGCCAACTATTGGATAGAGATTTGGACCAAGTCAATGCTTGTACTTTTGGATAAGGATGAAGAGTTATCTAACCTTATTGGGCGTTAGACTCTTATGGAAAAGGAGTGCCAATAGTTGGCACCCCATGAGGTTTTAGCATGAAATTAAGAGAGGGGGCATGCGCCCCCTTCTGGATAGAATCCATGGTGCATGCCCACTATGAAGTGGCATTAGGTTTTTCTCTTGAGGCACTCCTAGAATCCTTTGTATGAAGGACTTTGAGGAGGCACATTTAGCCTTTGATTTAGCATGAAAATCCTTTATGGGGCTATGCCCCATATGGCATGAACTCCCTTGAAAGGTGGTGCCCTATTTTAAGAAGCAGAGTCCTTCTACTTCAAGGATTTGGCTGGTCAAACCTTTAACGCCCTAGGACTCCTTCTTAGCCATTTAAATACCTTGAGATGAGATCTCAATGGATGGGAATTAAGGTTATCATGCTAGGAGAAAAATCCCATGCCAAAAAAAGAGTTTTCTTGCCCCCCTCTTGAAATCCCATGTCCATCACATTATACAAACCTCTTCATGCTCACCCTCCTCTCTCTCTCGCTCCTTCTCTAACATGCCCAAGAGTTGGGCATTCCTGGTTATTGGGAGTCATACCTTCCATGTCCAAAAGGTTTGAGGCTGATCTACATCTTAATATGAATCTATGCCATGGAAGAAGAGATCTAGATCTACATAAGAGATGAGAGAGAGAGATCTAGGATCAAGTGTTGATCCAAAGATCTAGGATCAAGAGTTGATCCAATAATCTATGATCAAAAGTTGATCTAGATGATCAGGATCAAAGGTTGATCGCTGATTAAAGATGTATGCAGATCCATCATGGTGATAAAGGATCTAGATTGAAAAGGATAGTACCAAATTGATCCTAAGTGGATATCTATAGAGGTCGGATACGTGTATGGCTCTATCAGGAACCTCAAGATTTACCACGATCATCAATTGTAGTCAATAGCTATCCACATAAAGATGAAGATGTGATCTTCATATTTTCTATTTTTATATTTTAATTTCAAATCTTAAAATCATGATTCCAATCGGATGTATAAGATATGATCTCATATATGCGTATGTCAGATCGGATCCCTTCTGCTGTAAAATTTTGATTGGGATTTGGCATACATTGTAGAAAAGTTTCTTCAGAAAGATTATAAGAGAGAAAGGATATGACTGCTCGGATAAAGACTTTGACTAACAGATCGTGAAGCAAGAGTCAAATTGGTTCAAAGTTGTATATCAAATATTGTCAATGATAGGTGTTCAGCAAAAGCTAGGATGGAGACTAATATAGTAGATGATCAAATCAATATCGGTTTAAGATCCCTCTTAAAGTCAACCATGATCTGGGTTGTTGATATATCTAGACCATCCACTAGTCCAAAAGAGATCTAGAGAGTAAAATCTATGGAGAAAGAGAGAATCATTCTAGAGAGAGAAAATAAAGAAAAAAATTGGTGGAGAGAGAAAGATTGAGCAGGAGAGAGGGAATAGAGAGAGAAATCTCTCCTCTCTTCTTCTTTTTTTTCACTTTTTTTTCTTTTTGTTTTTTGTTTTCTCTTTTTTTTTTGGTTTTCTTTTTTTCTTCTTTGTTGAAATAGGGGAAAGGGGGAAAGTTATTTGGCTAGCCACCTCCCATGGTGGCTGCTCCCGATGGTAGTGACTTTCCACCAATGCTGGCAGACCTCAACGATGCTGACCTTGGCCACCTAAGCTCAGCCCATATCAGCCAATGGCAACTGGCTTTGATTGAGAAGAAGGGAAGAAGAAATAGGGGACAACCCTATTCCTAGAGAAACCGGTGGCTCACTAGCCAAATTCTGTGACGGCAATGACTGCAAGGCTGGAGGAAGAAAAGGAGAGAAAAGTAGTTTGGTTAGCTCGGCTAGTGATGCCAAATGGAAGAGATTCAACGATCCTTTCAGTGGAAAATCCAAAGAAAAACATGAAGAAGATAAGGAGAAATAGAAGAAAACTCTTAGAGATTCGGTAATAGAGCTTGAAGGAGGAAGAGGGCATTTTTTTATAGATGGAGTCTAGGGATTAATCCAAGTTTTTTGAATGCCAAAATCCCTTTTCCTAGCTATATTTGGAGAAGAGGAAGATCTCCTGCCTCAGGTGCAATGCACATGAGGTTTCCATTTTTTTTTTTTTAACTTTCCACCCATGCTTTAAGATTCATGTTGAAGGGTTTAAAAACCTGGGTTCTTACATTCTCTCCCACTTAAAATAATTTCATCTTCGAAATTAAGTTGCTTAAGGGATAAACTTCAAAAGTACATATCCATCATATAGTCCTCGAACTTCTAATAGACTATCTTATATAATATTTGTTTTATAAGATCTCGATAGAATGAAATTATGTAATATTTCAAACTCATTCCCTTCATCTCGATTTCTCAGCTTTAAAGAATAGTAACATTTTGACCTTATATTAAAAATACCAAAATTTTTGTCCATTGTATTGATTGATTAATTTCACATAAATCATAATCGACTCAAACTATCTTTAATAGAAACTAAAGAAAGCCTGAACATCAGATACTCTTCACAATCATAGACTTCTTTCTTCTTTTAACTATCTAACAAATTTAATAACTAGACTTCCATCTCAAGAAAGCCCCAACATTCTACATCAGTTCGAGTAACAATGTTAAATCTGATAAAATGAGATCCATGCCAAGATATTCTAGGTACAAGCCTAACAAAGAACTGTCAATCCATCAACAGTAAGCTTGAGATCTTCATGGTTTTTCTTCTTTGCATTGTCTGCAATAGCATAACATATTGGCAAAAATTGAATAGCTATATACAAATTAGGTTAAGAATCATAGCATTGTCAAGATTACCGTAAGAATCAATAATTTTCTTCTTTCATTCACCAATTAAAGTCTCTTTACTGAAAATCAAATTTAGTCTCAGATCATTACACTTATTTAGTTAGAATTAATGTTCTTCACTAATGTCAAAATAATCTAAACCGCCACCTTTTTGCTGCATATTCTAATCAAAATTTACTGTGTTCTATAGGTTTAACGAAAATTTTTTGACAAGAATACCACTATACATAATATTCCAAGAAAGATCCAATCTTTTAGATAGAACCAGAGCAAACATTTGAGTTTCTTTGTCTTCACTATACTTCGAGCATGTCACATCAAGATTAAACCTTGATTTGCTTTTGTATTTGGAGCCCTTGCATGAACTTAACTACTCGTCTAAAATTCCATAAATCTAAAATAATTTGAGTTAACCCTAGATTCACCTAAAAATCAATAAGACGATTCCAAATTAACCTTTCTTTATAAATTAATTAACTCAAATATCCAACAAACTAAAAGACCTCAAGTCAACATCCCTATGAGTAGAATCAACTTAGTTATTTCTTATAGAACTTCTTTCATTACGACCTTTAGCACATAAATAAATCAACATGAAATCTTGTCTCTTATTTATTAAAACTCATATAAGTCTTCCAAAATTTAATAACAGCAAGATACCATAGATCAACTCAAAAATCTAAATTTTAATTTGAAATAATTAATACACCCCACTAATTCCAACAAACACAAAAGAAAATAAAATCAAGTAATCCAATTTGTAGATGGAAATTCAAATAATTAAAGACTCCTTCAAGATGTATATGTCATGCTCTCACAACAAAATCTAATGCACATATAGAACCAAATATATTTTTTATTTAGATGCAAATTTTTTATATGAAGGCTCAATGCTCAAAAATATTTTCCTGTTGCAATTCTTTCTTAAGTCACATCCTAAATAATTTTTTTTTTAATAAATATAAAATTATAGTGATCAAATATCGAAATTAGAAAAAATATCATGACCTCTACCTATATCAAATTTAGAATTCTAAAATCATCTAAATAATCATTGAATGATTATAACATATCAATATATCTCACTTTATTCCAAAATCAACATCTCTCATGAGTTACACCTACATATAGGATAAAAAGGTAGAGTTAAACTGAGATTGGACAAAAGGATTTATAGGATTGAATATTAAAGGTCTAAGACAAAGTACAAATCAAATACTTAAAATAAAATTAAATAACTCTGCACTTCTAATATTATTACCCATGTCTATTTCCACTCCTGGTAGCTATGGCAACTGAAGCTAGTTGTCCGTCACTACTCCATGTCCTGACCTAATATCACCTATCAAGCCTATAGATCCTATCCACTTGTGCGATGGTCACGCTCAATCAATGTAGTCCCCTACTGTATCTCTATTCATCCTACTTTTATTAGCATACCATCATTCCATGTATTTGGCCTCGTGGGATGCTCCTGATTCAGCATGTACTAGGATGCCTTTGATTGGCTCCTATATGATGTCCATTCAGTCCTAGCTTTTGGGATGCCCGTTATATCTATTCCCTCTTTACCATGCAACCAATTAGGCATGTGTCTGCTACATATTACCTTGAGCAATGATGTGGTGTAAAGAATAGCCAAGGGTGGTAATGGCAAAGCTAATCGTGGTTAGGACAGGGGAGTGAGCATAGAGGCTAGCCCTCCAAAGCAGGGAAGCTAATGTAGGCAATGGAATTTGTTTGCCTTTTCTTTCTTTTAAGTCAAACTTATAACTTTAAGAGAAAAATATACTGCTAAAAGGTTGATTATTTTTGCTTTATTTCTCCAAAACTACAGCCAACTAATTTGGTGAAAAGGGCATTACAGAAATGGGAAGCCTATTTTGTTATCTCGCGACTATCATGTGAAACAATTCCTAATGGAGATGGATACCTGGGCTATGTTGTATTTTTACCAATTCAAATTGAAATCTTTTTAAAAATAAACTTGGTGTCAAAGTATTTCTTGCCCAAACTTGAAGGGTATCGCTATACATAATTTTCTCTATTTCTTATATACAATCTTTATGTTCCAAGCTTTCCAAACATGACAAGTGAGAAAATATTCCTAGTTGACAAACAGGACAATGTTTCAAATTGATTTATTTGGAAAGCTAAATTACCATCAATGATTTTATAAACAAGATCAACTGATCTACTTCCAAGAGATGTCAAATGGTGTACTAACTATGTGTAAGAGTCTGTTTGGATGATTGGGCCTAAAATCTTATAGGATTTATATGTTGGGCCAGTATAACCATAAAAAATATTAGATTACATGCTGGGCTAAGCCTATATTCACAAACAATCATGACTACTTTTTGAGTGGCCGGCTCGAATCCCATGGGGAGAACAAAGGGACCTATTGGTTATTTGCGAAAATAGGCCTTGCTTAGCCTTTAATCCAATACTTTTGGCCCAAC
>QRFJ01000594.1:619105-650089 GCA_006176705.1 Cocos nucifera
AGGCTATCAATGTGAAGATCTCATTTTTCTGATTCAGATGAAACAAATTTCAGGCAAAATGGACTTCAAACGAGCCCAGAATCGAATTTCAAAAAAAAAAAAAAAAAAAAAAACCGCTGGCGCAACGCTGACGTCAGGATGACGTCAGCATCTTTCGCGGCGTACGGTGGACCAACCGAAGGGTATTTCAGGAATTTCACAGACGGAGGCGCGCTCTGATTGGTTGAAGAACGCGGCGGTCCACGCAACACCGGGCTCGCGCACGGTCCACGGAGGGCAATTTGGAAATTCTGGCTGATCCAACGGGCGGTTTTCACTGAATCTTGATCGGACGGACAAGAAGAAGGCGCTGATGGACGGCATCCGCAGCTCCCAGTCGAGATCCAACGGCCGAGATTCATCCCGACTGAAACTAAAGGTCTGAAGGCTGATTTCAACGAGATCGGACGGCCCAGATTCAATCCATTGGATGATCCAACGGCTGATATTAAATCCGACTTGATCTGGGTTATTTTAACGGGTTTTTGAGTGGTTTTTGGACCGTTTGATCAACATCGCACGGCCAGAATTATTCAGATCATAGTTTGAATTGTTTTAGGAGTCTAAAATCGAGTTTTGGATGGATTTTGGAGACTTCATCTATAAAAAGCCCTGTTGCCGTGAGAAAAAAAAAAAAAAAAGAGAAAAGAAAAAGGGAAAAATAGAGAAAATCAGTGAGAGAAAGAAAAACAGGGAAGAAAGGAGAATCAGAGAGAAAACAGAGAGAGACGGGAAGAAGGAAAAGAAAGAAAGAGAGAGAGGAAGAAAGAGAGAGGAGATATCAAGGAGCCTCTTCTTCTTCACCAAGTTCTCCACATCAAGAGCAATAGATAATCAATTTCAGCAATCAAACAGTCTAATTTCTTCATGCTTTTTATTTTATTTACTGTTTTTAAATTTGTTATCATGAACTAAATTTTATTTTACTAAGGCTAAGGTGTAGCCACTCTTTTGATGCAATATTCAGTATAATTTATTTTTAAATTTTATTCATGAGGAGTATATAAATCTGATCTTAATGCTTTTAGATTACTGGCCATCTTCTAATTGATCTAATGAACATAGTTGTTACGGACCAAGTACATCTATGTTAATAACGCTTCTTGATTATATACCTTGTATTATGAATCAAATTAAATTAGAATTCATATGCATGCGGGAATTTTAGTGCGCTTTGGACGCAGCGTATTTTAATTAGAGGGTTTCACAAAACCTAATGCATTAATATTTATTTAAATTACACTTGGATCAAAGGGTAATTAATAAATATTAATAGATTTGCTATGCCTGGACCAAAGGGTAGTGAATAAATTAGGAGACTCCACCGTCACATGAAATAAAATTAATCTAAAAACCTGAATATCGTATTGATTGAGTTGGTGAACCGATTGCCTTAGTAATCCATTGCTCTTGAATTTAAAACCTCAATAATTTACACTCTCTCTATTTAATAAAAAAATTTAATTATTTTAATTATTTTTTTTTATTCTCATAAATCGATCTTCTAAATAAAGCATAGGAAAGAGCTTTTCAGTACTTGTTTTCCAATCCTCTAGGGACGATACTCTACTCATTCACTTTATTACTTGATCGACTGGTGCACTTGCCATAGCTATAAATTAGCACGCATCAAGTTTTTGGCGCCGTTGCCGGGGATTGAGTTTAAAACAATATTGAAATTTTGATCCTAGCTTTACTTTAGAAATTTATTTTTAATTTTATTATTTAAAAAAAAAAAAAAAATTATTGTTCATTGCATGACACGTACTGGACATAGTAACTTACTACCTCTAGATCCAGAAATTGAAAGAACTATTAGAAGATTACAGCAAGAGAGAAACATGGCAGCTGAAGATCCTAACGACATCAATCTAGGATTGGATATGGCGACTGAAGGACAGCATGAGGCTATTCGACCAGTATATCGATCATTAAATGATTATATTACACCATCTGTAGCCGATGCAGCTTCGAGCATCAGGAGACCGCCTGTACGAGCAAACAACTTCGAAATAAAATCGGCGATGATCCAGATGATTCAATCAACTGTCCAATTCAGTGGACACGTGCATGATGATCCGAATGCCCATATTTCTAATTTTCTTGAACTTTGCGATACTTTTAAAATTAATGGGGTGTCGGATGATGCTATTAGATTAAGGTTATTTCCTTTCTCTTTACGGGATAAAGCTAAAAATTGGCTTCATTCTCTTCCGGCAGGTTCTATCACAACTTGGGATGTCCTAGCCCAAAAATTTTTAGCCAAGTACTTTCCACCTTCCAAGACTGCTAAGATGCGCAACGATATCACTTCCTTTATGCAGATGGACATGGAGACACTATATGAGGCTTGGGAACGTTTCAAGGAATTATTGAGGAGATGTCCACATCATCAACTACCCGTATGGCTTCAAGTACAAACTTTCTATAATGGTTTATCTCCTACTAATCGTTCTATGATTGATGCAGCAGCAGGAGGAACCATTAACCGAAAAATAGAGGAAGAAGCATTCGATCTAATCGATGAGATGGCATCAAATAGCTATCAATGGCAGACAGAGCGCATGATGCCAAAAAGACTAGCAGCTGTGCAGGGAGTAGATTGCGTGCCAACCTTACTAGCTGAAATTGCAGCCCTCAGAGCTGAAGTCAACAACTTAAAGGGAACAGCTATGCATGTTCAGAGCATTACTTGTGATCTGTGTGGAGGAGGACATGATACGAATAATTGCCAGACAGGTAATCCTTTTGCTAAAACAACTGAAACAGCTAATTATATTGGTAATTTTTTCAAGGCCGCAACAAAACAATCCCTACTCCAACACATACAATCAAGGGTGGAGACAGCATCCAAATTTCTCATGGAGCAATCAAAATGCAGCACAACAACCACCCCCGGGATTCCAAGTACCTGAAAAGAAGTCTAACATGGAAGAGCTAATGGTCAAATTCATACAAAACCAAGAAGCAACTTTAAAAAATTTGGAAGTCAAACTTAGGCAGGACCAAACAGCAGCAATTCGAAACTTGGAGATGCAAATAGGTCAAATGGCTAAGATAATCTCCGAGAGACCTCAAGGATCCTTGCCAAGCAATACGGAGACAAATCCAAGGGAGCAAGTCAATGCTATCACCCTAAGAAGTGGTACAAAGCTGGAGGAGCCACATCAGAAGAATGAGACCGAAGAGCCAACTACAAATAAAGAACCATCAACTCAAACTCGTCAGTCACCAAAACAACCAGCAGATGGATGGTCTCCAGGTATACGGTTTGCTGATCCAAATGTGAAGCCCTACGTACCGCCACTGCCATTCCCAGAAAGACAAATACAGCATCCAGATAAGGAATTTTCTAACTTTTTCAAAATTTTAAAGAATTTACATATTAATATTCCTTTTGTAGATGCTATTACTCAAATGCCCAGGTATGCCAAGTTTCTTAAAGAAATCTTAACAAATAAGAAAAAGCTGAAAGAGCATGAGAGAATAAATTTGAATGAAGAATGCTCAGCAATACTTCAAAATAAATTACCACAGAAGCTAAAAGATCCAGGGAGTTTTACTATCCCTTGCATTATTGGTGATTGTAGTTTTGATAAAGTTTTATGTGATTTAGGAGCAAGCATTAACCTCATGCCTTTTTCTATTTTCAAAAAGCTGGGTCTAGGAGAACCAAAGCCTACCACTATTACTCTTCAATTAGCCGACAGATCCATTAAATATCCAAAAGGTATAGTGGAGGATGTCTTGGTAAAGGTAAACAAGTTTATTTTCCCTGTTGATTTTATTGTTCTTGATATGGAAGAAGATTATGATGTACCCCTTATTTTAGGGAGACCATTTTTAGCTACTGGAGGAGCTTTAATAGATATTCAACAAAGAAAATTAATTCTTAGAGTCCAAGATGAACAAGTTACTTTTAATGTTTTTAAAGATATTAAACATCCTGATAATCAAACTTGTTTTCTAATTGACATTATTGACAATCCATTATATGAGAATTCTGTAGAAAATAAGTTTGAGACTATAAAAGCAAGCAATGTCAAATTGAAAGAGGATTCGATCAAACATGAAAGTATTCCAATTGAAGTGGCACCAGATTGATCCACTTTAGAATTCAAAGAAAGTCAAGCTGAAGACTATAAATCAGAACTACTAGATAGGTTGTTTCTTTTCTTTTTAGTTTGGATCATTTTTTTTTATTTTTTTAGTAATTTGTTGTTGCACTTTTACTGCTCTGGTGTATATTTTCAATTTTACAGAAAAATCAATGAGAACTCAAGCAAAATTTCAAAGCTCCAAAGAACCAGATTGAGCCAAATCAGGTGTATTCTTTCCTATCCTTTATTACATCCTTTATTTTTCTTTCTCCTTTTAAAATAATATAGAATAATATAAAAAATAAAAAATTAAATAAAAAAAAAAAAAATCATGTGTCAAGAAGAAAATCTTGAGCAAAGATAAACTGGATAAGTGATAAAAGATAGAATTATTTGCTAATGAATGTAATGAGTTAAAGAAGTAGATTAGTTGGTCAACTTTTAACAGCCTACTTAGGTCATTAAAAGATTATTAGCACTTTTTATTGCACATGCACACTAACAAGGCAAAGTAGGTATTGATTATAAGATCAACTGAGGATTCAATTATCACTGAAAATTGGTAATTAATATACATTCTAATCAAAGAAACTTGAATTTAAGGAAAGAGCTACCTGCTTATAAATAAAGTGCAAAAGACAGAGTATATGTGGATTGCCCAAAGCCTAGTAACTGGGTCTCTGCACCTAGGTCAAGTGTGGAAATTCACGTAAAACGGTGAAGGGAAGGCCAGGATGCTCAGCACAGTAAAAATTAAAAAAAAAAAAAAAAAAAAAAAAAAAAAAAAAAGAAAAAAAAAGAGGAGAAAAGAGGCAGTGTGAAAGCTACCTTAATTCATGAGTATAAAATTGAGAATGTATAGAAAATTGACCAAAATAAGTGATAAGAGAGGATACTTTTATTCTTCTAGTTTAATACTGAAATGCTAAAGTTAGTCATCACGAACATAAGTGCTATAGATCTTTGATGTACTCTAAGAAAGTTTTTAATTGTATTGACTAAAAAATTTTGCTTCCGAAGCTCAATGCTTAGTTAGCAATATTTTCTAAACTTTTTGATCTTTAATCCAAGATTTTATCTCTGTGATAAATAATTTTATTAAAATATAGTATTAAATAAAACATTGCTAAGGGACTAGCAATGAATAAGTTGGGGGGTGTGATAAGTAGTAAAAATATACTAATAAAAGTATTAAATTATAAAATAAATTAAAATATTTTATTAAAAATTGATACTTTTATTAATCTTATGCAGGAAAGAAGGCTACCAATGTGAAGATCTCATTTTTCTGATTCAGATGAAATAAATTTCAGGCAAAATGGACTTCAAACGAGCCCAGAATCGAATTTCAAAAAAAAAAAAAAAAAAAAAAAAACCGCTGACGCAACGCTGACGTCAGGATGACGTCAGCATTTTTCGCGGCGTACGGTGGACCAACCGAAGGGTATTTCAGGAATTTCACAGACGGAGGCGCGCTCTGATTGGTTGAAGAACGCGGCGGTCCACGCAACACCGGGCTCGCGCACGGTCCACGGAGGGCAATTTGGGAAATTCTGGCTGATCCAACGGGCGGTTTTCACTGAATCTTGATCGGACGGATGAGAAGAAGGCGCTGATGGACGGCATCCGCAGCTCCCGATCGAGATCCAACGGCCGAGATTCATCCCGACTGAAACTAAAGGTCTGAAGGCTGATTTCAACGAGATCGGACGGCCCAGATTCAATCCATTGGATGATCCAACGGCTGATATTAAATCCGACTTGATCTGGGTTATTTTAACGGGTTTTTGAGTGGTTTTTGGACCGTTTGATCAATATCGCACGGCCAGAATTATTCAGATCATAGTTTGAATTGTTTTAGGAGTCTAAAATCGAGTTTTGGATGGATTTTGGAGACTTCATCTATAAAAAGCCCTGTTGCCGTGAGAAAAAAAAAAAAGAAAGAGAAAAGAAAAAGGGAAAAACAGAGAAAATCAGTGAGAGAAAGAAAAACAGGGAAGAAAGGAGAATCAGAGAGAAAACAGAGAGAGACGGGAAGAAGGAAAAGAAAGAAAGAGAGAGAGGAAGAAAGAGAGAGGAGATATCAAGGAGCCTCTTCTTCTTCACCAAGTTCTCCGCATCAAGAGCAACAGATAATCAATTTCAGCAATCAAACAGTCTAATTTCTTCATGCTTTTTATTTTATTTACTATTTTTAAATTTGTTATCATGAACTAAATTTTATTTTACTAAGGCTAAGGTGTAGCCACTCTTTTGATGCAATATTCAGTATAATTTATTTTTAAATTTTATTCATGAGGAGTATATAAATCTGATCTTAATGCTTTTAGATTACTGGCCATCTTCTAATTGATCTGATGAACATAGTTATTACGGACCAAGTACATCTATGTTAATGCTTCTTGATTATATACCTTGTATTATGAATCAAATTAGAATTCATATGCATGCGGGAATTTTAGTGCGCTTTGGACGCAGCGTATTTTAATTAGAGGGTTTCACAAAACCTAATGCATTAATATTTATTTAAATTACACTTGGATCAAAGGGTAATTAATAAATATTAATAGATTTGCTATGCCTGGACCAAAGGGTAGTGAATAAATTAGGAGACTCCACCGTCACATGAAATAAAATTAATCTAAAAACCTGAATATCGTATTGATTGAGTTGGTGAACCGATTGCCTTAGTAATCCATTGCTCTTGAATTTAAAACCTCAATAATTTACACTCTCTCTATTTAATAAAAAAAATTTAATTATTTTAATTATTTTTTTTTTAATTTTTTTTTATTCTCATAAATCGATCTTCTAAATAAAGCATAGGAAAGAGCTTTTCAGTACTTGTTTTCCAATCCTCTAGGGACGATACTCTACTCATTCACTTTATTACTTGATCGACTGGTGCACTTGCCATAGCTATAAATTAGCACGCATCACCCAACATTCCATTGGCTTCACTAGGCAATCATCCCATCAGAAAGATCTTCCTCCACCACCTCCAATGGCAGAGCCCAGCGTTTCACGTCTAGCTGTTACGACGGACACCCAGACTATTGCTTAGCTAGACAACCCAAGAGTGTGTGTGTGTGTGGGGGGGGTGAATTGAGTTTTTCAAAATTTAAAATAGATATGTGCAATGTAAATGTTTGAAAGCTATGTAAGTAAGATGTGAGAGCTAAGAAATGCAAGAGGCAAGAGCACGTACACAAATAAGAAGTTTTTATAGTAGTTTGGTGCATTTTCGGTACCTATGTCCACTTCTTAAGCAAGATTTTTGAAAATTCTACTATAATCTCTTAAGATTACAGTCGGATAGTTTTTTCAGAATTACTATCCTAAAATCTAATTAGTTTTTCCTTAGGTTCACCAACCACAATCCTTATAGGAATCAGACAAATCGATACAAACCAATCAATGGGGAGTAAAGCCCTAAATCCTGAGTTTCAGCCCTTGTTAAAACCAAGTACATAGAAAGAAATAAGAAAGATTTACAATAAACAATGCTCCATTAAATGAGCTGAATGGTTTTCGTTATAGTTTGTTGAATGCCTCTTTGAATGCTGGGAGTTATTGCACTTCAATACTTGAGAGAACTTTGAGTGAAAAGGAATGCTCGTGGAAAAACAGGACGTTCATTGCTTTTCTCTCATTTTTCTTTCATTGTCTGAAAAGTACTTCTTCTCCCTTTTATATCTGGAGCATTTCCTCTAACTTGGATATGTTGGAGTCTAGAAAAAATGAAATCCGACCATTAGAGCATAGGAACTAGCCGTTGGAAGTGAAAAAATAAATCTGGAATAGTTTGTTGAAAAGCTGTCATCGTGTCTCGAGATCTCTCGATTTGGCTAGGAGACTTCTCATTCTCAAATGCTCGAAAATATGTTTTCTAAAAAAAATATATCATCTGAGATCAAGAGCTCTCGATTTTGAATGAGACGTCTCGTCAGAACCACGAGACCTCTCGAGAATCCTATGAGACTTCTCGCTCTTAGAGCGCAGCAACTAAGCTTCTATCTCCTGAGAACAAGACATCTTAAGATTAACTCGAGACACTCAAGGGCATGCCAGAGCTTTGCTTGAGCATGCCATACTTCATGAGAGCTCTCAAAAAATTTAAGAGACATCTTGAAAATTGATCCAAGATAATTTTAAGGAAATTCTTGCTACCAAACAAGGGGATTTGATTTTTATTTGAATTGGACTTTGTATCATCCTTATTTTGGTCAAAGAGTTCTCTTTCTTTTGATATTTGAATATTTAAAATAAAATATATTAATAATCATTTTGTTGGAGATAAATTTCACTCCCATCGAAGTTCAGTCTGATGCTTAGCCTAATGTAACTGGTAATCATGGAAGAGTTTCAATCGAAAATTCTTCCTCCAATGGTCGAACCCCTCTAGACTCCTTTAGTAGTCGAACTCCTCCAACAGTCGAACTTCTTTCGAACTCCTCCAGCGGCCAAACTCCTTCTGAACTCCTGCAGCGCCCAAACTCCTCCAGCGGTCGAACCCCTCCCGGACTTCCGTAGTAGCTAAACTTCTTTCGGACTTCTCCTTCAGTCGAACTTCTCCACCAATCGGACTCCTTCTAAACTTCTCCATCAGTTGAACTCTTTTCAAACTTCTTCTTCAATCAAACTTCTCCATCAGTTGAATTCCTTCTGGACTTCTCCATCAGTCAAATTTTTCCACCAGTCGGACTCCTTCTGAACTTCTCCATCAGTCAAACTTCTTCACCAGTCGAACTCCTTCTGGACTTCTCCATCAGTCAAACTCCATTCAGATTTCTCTAATGGATTACTTTTAGATTTCAAGTAGTATTCCTCTTGGATGATCCCCTCTAGCCACATTCTCTTTAGAAGTTCGAACTCCTCTGGAATTGATATATATTAGAGCTCTTCATCAACCAATGCCTGCTTCCTTCGGACTTCAACTATTAAATCTCAACGAACGAGCACATCACGACAACGAACACCTCTCTCCGTAACAAACTCCATGTGGCTCCGAGTGGCCCACTACTAGATGGTTACGAATGTTATTTATCAGTCTGCTATAGATGACTCTACTATCAAATGGTTACGACTGTCATTTATCAGTCTGCTACAGACGATCCAACTATCAAACTGTTATGACTATCATTATCTGCCTACTACGGATGACACCTCTCTCCATAATAAATTTTATATGATCTCGAGCGGTCCACAATCGGATGGTTACGATTATCATTATCAGTCTGTCTGAACTTTATCTATAAAAGAAATCCTCCAGATATATTTTCTCTTTGCTCTTTTCTCCTTCCCAGAACTCTACTAAATTCTTTCTTGAGTACTCCATTTTTGTTGGCCAGAAAAGCTGACTTGATCATCGAAGGGTTCTGTTAGAGCCACCACTATCGACTTCGGATGAAACTTTATTTTGTAAGTCACCGACGGCAACCTCTTTCTCCCCAACTCCAGCTCGATTCGGCATCAATCAGATTCTGCACCAACAAAATTGATGCTAGAAGGAGGGCCCTCTGTTTCTGAGATATCCTTGTTCTTAAAGGAGTGCTCAGTCGATCCTATGGATCTTCTTCTTCAAGGTTCATCTCCATCCTCTCCCTTAATCCTAAAAAATGCCTCCAAAGAAGGCGACTATCCAGAGATCTATCGCTTCTGTCGTCAGATCTAAGCTAGATCTATCCATTCCTACTCCATCATCGGTGCTTCGACCTCCTCCTCTATCGATAGTCATGATAGATCTGGAGAAGTTTAACCTACTGATGTAGTGGGTTCAGAGCCTGACCGAAATGGTGCAGGCCATACGACAGCCCTTGGTGGCAGTTCTGCCAGAAAATCTACCATCGAAATATCAAAAATTGATTTCAAGGAGGAGCACTTGGGCTAGCATATCCATCACCCCTGAAAAGAAGAAATAGAGAGCAAAGGATCCTTGTTCGGATCATGATTCTTCTCTGGAAGAGACCTTTCCCATCTACGGTTGGAAGTCTTTTAAGATCTACGATCGAGATGACATCTTCAATAAAAAACTATGAAAGATAGACCAATGGATTAAGAAACTCCGCCACATCGCCCTGGCTCATCATGATGATGTCTGCACCAATCCTCCTTTCTCTCTCTAAATTATGCAAGAGCTCATTTCACTGAACTTCAAGCTCCCTCAATTTGAAAGCTACGATAGAATCTCTGATCTGATCGATCATCTGGAGGTCTTTCGAATCATGATGCTGCTCCATGGTGTACCAGATGCCATCTTATGCCGAGCTTTTCTGTCTACCTTAAAAGGAGCAGCAAAAAATTGGTACTCAGCACTTAAGTTGGGTACCATCTTTTTCTTCAATCAAATGAGCCATCAGTTTGTGGCTCACTTCGTCAGCAGCCGATGTCCACACCGAGGTTTGGATTTTCTGATGAATATCAAGCAGAAGAAGGAAGAATTTATCTGGGCTTATGTCACCCGGTTTAATGCTGCTGCATTGGAGGCTCGAAACCTAGATCAGTCTATTGCAATGACCATACTCAAGGATGACCTTCAGAAGAATGATTTATCGTTCTTCCTAGAAAAAAAGTATCCCAAGAACTTTGCTGATCTGCTAGCTTAGGCTGAAGGATATGTCCGAGTGGAAGAAGCCTTCAAGTTAAAGGATGAGAAAGCCGCAGGAGAGCGGTGGATGGGCGAGTCTAATAGATTCACTACTGATGGAGAGCTGAATGAAGTTCGGCTGTGCTCACGGACTCTCCCCGAGCGCAAGCGAGTTCGAACTCCTCCTCGAGCTTGTCGTCAAAGAATCTCCGATAGAAGGATGTGAAGAAGTTCTTCTCCCAGAAGGTTCTACAACTATGCCCTCCTTAATGCTTCTAAAACTCAAGTTCTGATGGAAATTAAGAATCAGTTATCAAGGCTAGAAGAATTACGATCTTCTCCAAACAAGCGCAATCCTCAGACGCCGGTCTGAAGCAAGAGAAGATCAACCAAGGGCACTACCACAACTAGAACTGCCAATAAGGAAGAAACAATGAGGAGACTGACTGCCTCTTAGCATCATCAATACTATCTCTGGGGGACTTAGTACTTCGGCGAGCCACCATCTCTCAGCCTTGAAGCCAGAGCAAGCTTGCCCCAAATTGGAAAGATTCGTATAAAATAGAGGAGGTCGTCTGGTCCGAAACTTTCGCCTGAAAGAGCTTGAAAGAACAATGCTCCTACGATCTTAAAATTTAGAAAATCTGAGAATATACTACCAGTAATTTTTCTTCAATAAAACTCTTCCATTTCAATGTTATTGTTTCTTGGTGCAAAAATTATATGATGATAGAAAAGAAGCAATCAAAAATAGCCATGTTAGGAACAAGAGGAGAACCTCATCCTTACATGAGCAAGTCAAAGACCTTCGATTATTTAAGATAGGAGGAGAACCTCATCCTAACGTGAGCAAACTCGAAGGTCTCATTCATTTTAGATGAGGTGAGGGAAGAGGCCCTGATAACAGCTCTAATGTGCCCATACAGTCCATTAAGAATAGAAGAAGAACCTCATCCTAACGTGAGCAAAGTCGAAGACCTCCAGTTATTTAAGATAGAAGGAGAACCTCGTCCTAACGTGAGCAAACTCGAAGGTCTCATTCATTTTAGATGAGAAGAGGGAAGAGGCCCTGACAATGGCCCTAATGTGCCCCTATAGTCCATTAGGAATAGGAGGATAACCTCATCTTAATGTGAGCAAAGTCGAAGACCTCATCGATATAAGACAAGATAGAGGGAGAGGCCGTACCGATGATTCCAATACTTCAATAGGAGATAGGATCTCCTTCAACCTCGATCGAAGATAAGATGCCCCTCAAGCTTCAACCTTAACAGGAGATAAGATCTTCGTCGAGCTTCAACTTTAAAAGAAGATAAGATCTTCTTCAACCTTGGCTAGAGATAAGATCTCCTCCAAGCTTCAATTTCAATAGAAGATAGGATCTCCTTCAACCTTGATTGGAGATAAGGTCTCCTCTGGGCTTCAATCTCGATAGGAGATAAGATCTCCTCTGAGCTTCAACTTCAAAAGAAGATAGGATCTCCTTCAATCTTGGCTGAAGGTAAGATCTTCTCCAAGCTTCAATTTCAATAGGAGATAAGATCTCCTACAATCTCGGCTGGAGATAAGATCTCCTCGGAGCTTCAACTTTAACAGGAGATAAGATCTCCTACAACCTCAACTAAAGATAAGATCTCATCGAGCTTCAACTTCATGAAGATAGGATCTCCTTCAACCTCGGCTGGAGATAAGATCTTTCCTGAGTTTGAACCTCGGTTGGAGATAAGATCTTCCTCGAGCTTCAACTTCAAATAGAGATAGGATCTCCTTCAACCTTGGCTAGAGATAAGATCTCCTCCAGACTTCAACCTTGGTTGGAGATAAGATCGCTCCGAGCTTCAACTTCAACAAGAGATAGGACTCTTTCAACCTCGGTTGGAGATAAGATCTTCCCCGGCTTCAACATCGGTTGGAGATAAGATCTTCCCTGAGCTTCAACTTCAACAGGAGATAAAATCTCCTACAACCTCGACTGGAGATAAGATCTCCTCCGAGCTTCAACTTCAATAGGAGATAAGATCTTCTATAACTTCGACCGGAGATAAGATCTTTCTCGAGCTTCAACTTTAACAGAAGATAGAATCTCCTTCAATCTTAGTTGGAGATAAGATCTTCCCCAAGCTTCAACTTCAACAAGAGATAGGATCTTCTTCAACCTCGATCGGAGATAAGATCTCCTCCTGGCTTCAATCTTGACTGGAGATAAGATTTTTCTCGGGCTTCAATCTTGACTGGAGGTAAGATCTCCACCGAACTTCAACTTCAAAAGAAGATAAGATCTCTCTCAACCTCCATAGGTGATAAGATCTCTTTCGAGCTTCAACTTCAATTGAAGATAAGATCTTTTTCGAGCTTCAACTTCAAAAGAAGATAAGATCTCTCTCAACTTCAATGGAAGACAAGATCTCTTTCAAGCTTCAACTTCAATCGAAGATAAGATCTCTCCCGAGCTTTAACCTCAACGGATGCATAGCCCAAAAAATATCTTCGACAGTCATCTTTTTTGTATTCCCTTCCTTTGAATTTCGAACTCGAAAGTGGGGGGACTAGTATTGGAGATAAACTCCACTCCCATGGAAGTCCAGTCTGATGCTTAGCCTAATATAACTGATAATCACGGAAGAGCTTCGATCGAGAATTCTTTCTCCAATGGCCAAACCCCTCCAGACTCATTCAGCTGCTGAACTCCTCCAACGGTTGAACTTCTTCTGAATTCCTGCAGCAGCCGAACTCCTCCAGCGGCCAAACCTTTTTCGGACTCCTCTAGCGATCGAACTCCTCCAATGATCGAACCCCTTTTGGACTCTTGCAGCGGTTGAACTTCTTTTGGATTTCTTCTTCAGTCGAACTTCTTCGTCAGTTGGACTCCTTCCGAATTTCTCCATTAGTTGAACTCCTTTTGGACTCTCCTTCAATCGAACTTCTCCACCAGTCGGACTTCTTTTGGACTTCTCCATCAGTCAAACTTTTTCACCAGTCGGACTTCTTCTGAACTTCTCCATCAGTCAAACTTCTCCACCAGTCGGATTTCTTCTAAATTTTTCCATCAGTCGAACTCCATCTAGATTTCTTTAGCAGATTACTTTCAGATTTTAAGTAGTATTCCTTCTAGATGATCTCCTCTAGTCGTATTCTCTTTAGGAGTTCGAACTCCTCTGAAATTGATATATGTCAAAGTTCTTTACCAACTAATGCCTGCTTTCTTTGGACTTTGACTATTAAATCTCAATGAATGGGCACATCACGACAATGGACACCTTTCTTCATAACAAACTCCATGTGGCTCCGAGCAGCCCACTATCAAATGATTACGACTATCATTTATCAATCTGCTACAGGCGACCTCACTACTGAATGGTTACGACTGTCATTTATCAGTCTGCAATAAACAATCCCACTATCGAACGATTACGACTGTCATTATCATTCTACTATGGATGACACCTCTCTTCGTAATAAATTTTATATGGCTTCGAGCGGCCCATGATTGGATAGTTATGGTTGTCACTATCAGTCTGCTCCAGACTCTATCTATAAAAGAAATCCTTCAGATATATTTTTTCTAAGCTCTCTTCTCCTTCCTAGAACTCTACTAAATTCTTTTCTGAGCACTCCATTTTTATTGGTCAGAAGAGCTGACTTGATCATCAGAGGGTCCTACCGGAGCCACCACCATCGACTCTGGATGAAACTTTATTTTGTAGATCACTGATGGTGACCTCTTCTTTTCCAACTCCAGCTCGATCGAACGTCAACTAGATTTTGTACCAACATATTTATTTTAATATTTGATCATCATCAAAATCACTTATAGGATCAATAATATCCCCATTTTTGATGATGATAAAACATCAAGCAATTCATGAAGAGAATGTAAGCGATACATATATCATGTATTAATGAATGAATGAATGTGAAATTCTTGATTTTAAAAGAACTTAAATTTTCAATGATATACTAATTATTGTATTAGTGCTCCTCCTTAATGTATGCTCTTTTGATTTGTATACGATTAATTAGTGTTACATTAAGAAAATTTAATATGAGATTTGTTGATGCAAAATTTGACCACTGTCGGAGTCGAAACTGGATTTGGAGAGGATGAGGACACCATCAGGATCTATAAAATAAATCTCATCCGAAGTCTTAGATGGTGGCTCCGGCAAGATCCTCCAATGATTAAGTCAGCTCTTTCGACCAACAGAAATGAAATATGTAGAGAAATTCTAGCAAAATTTTTAGAAAAAGAAGGAGAGCTTATCCAAGAAAGCATATCTGGAGGATCTCTTATATAGATGGAGTTTGTAACAAACTGATAGGGATAGCCATAACCGTTCGATAGTGGGCCATTCGGGGCCACATGAAGTTTGTTATGGGGGATTATATCTATTATTGCGATGTGCGAGCCTGTCGGGATCCAATGGTCGAAGCTCGGATGGGAGATATTGATGGTTCTTTTGGCTATATCGAGGATGATTGTCGATGTCTTCTGGGGCTGTTGGATGGAGTTTAGCTATCCGAAGGAGTCCATCTAAAGAAAAAATTCAGAAGAAGTTCAATTATTGGAGAAGTTCGGCTAGAGGAGGAGTCTGATTGAAGAAAAAATTCAGAAGGAGTTTAACTACTGGAGGAGTCCGGCTGAAGGAGAAGTTTGGAAGGAGTCCGACCGTTGGAGTCCAGTTGAAGGAGAAATTCGAGAGGAGTTCAACTACTGAAGGAGTCTGACTGAAGGAGAAGTCTAGAAAGAGTTCGACCATTAGAGGAGTTCGGCTGAAGGAGAAGTTTAGGAGGAGTTCAACTGCTGGAGGAGTCCAGCTAAAGGAGAAGTCTGGAAGGAGTTTGATCATTAGAGAAGTCCAGCTGAAGGAGAAGTCTGAAAGAAGTTCTACCATTAGAGGAGTCCAACTGAAGGAGAAGTTTGGAAGGAGTTTGATCGTTAAAGGAGTCTGGTTGAAGGAGAAGTCTGAAAGAAGTTCGATCGTTGGAGGAGTCTGGCTGAAGGAGAAGTTCAAGAGGAGTTCAACTGCTGGAGGAGTTCGACTAAAGGAGAACTCTGGAAGGAGTTTGATCGTTGGAGGAGTCCAGCTGAAGAAGAAGCCTAGAAGGGGTTCAACTGTTGGAGGAGTCGGAGGTTTAACCATGGAGGCTACTACCAGGCGAGATCCTTCCAAGATCAAGCATCCAGCCGAACTTTGTCAGGAGTGGGTTTATCCCCCAACACTAGTCCCCCTACTCTCGAGTTTGAAGTTCAAGAAAAAAAAGTACTGAGTGTGACTGCCGAGGTTCCTTTTTATTTCCTACGTTTGCTAGGATGAGGTATTTTTTGGTGCTTCTGCACCGACATCGAAGCTTCATAAATTTGAGGTGACCCAAAGAGATGCCTTTGGAGCTCCATGCCAAAACTGTACCCAGGGTACGGTATCATTATGGGCCTATCCACCATCAATCTCTATCATGATAGAGGGGGCACGCATCGGCCATAGGCCGATCAAAGGGAATTCACAATCATTACTACCTAGGATCCTTAGGGCTATTTAATCTGTTTCCTTCCCCTGAGTCGTTTCCTCTCCCAAAATCTTCTTCCTCCTCTTCTTTTGGTTTTCTTCTCTCTATCGCGTGAGAGCTTAGGCTTTTCCTTCCATTTTCTTTGATCCCAAGTATTCTTTCATCTATCTTCTGTGGCCTTCATCATCTCCCTGCCTCTTCCAATCAACTTAGGTCAGCTTTGCTATCCTTTTTCAAGTTATTTTTGCATTTTCTTTTTTTCGCTCCTTAAGTCGCTTTGTAGAAGTTTTTTGTGCTTCATTTTCTTAGCTTTTCAAATATTTTTTATAATTTTGCTTTGATCTGAATGTCCACCAAGGAATCCTGGTCGACCTGCTCGGAGAGTTCGGCTCCTCTAGCCTTAGCGAACCTATCTCCTAGGGAGGCCGAGCTTTCTATGTTACCCCCTCCTTCCTTTGCATCGGCAGTTATTACTTGCCAACTTTGGCTTGACGATCTTTCATTAGCTAGGATTCAATTTGGTATTCCCTCTGAATAAGAGCTCGAACTTTTCAGACCTAACAATAAGGCCTGCTCTCCACCTTTCGATCGAACCTGTCTGTATTTAGAGGCTCTTCGGACTGGACTTAGGTTATTCTTACCCTCTTTTGTGGCCAACCTATTTAGATTTCTCAACATCTCCCTTGCTGCTATGGTGCTGAACTTCTTTAGGTTCATCATAAGATTTCTTTTCTTGTATACCATGGTAGGCGTCCAACCTACTATTTTCTTATTTCGGACCTTCTTTACCTTCAAATGCCACCTGACTACTAAAGATTGGTGGTATGTACTTTCCCAATTTGGTAGGAAGGGATTATTTAAGGGCACCCCCTCTTCCATCCATGGTTGGAAGGAGAAATTCTTTTTCATCTCAAATCCATCCTTGAGGTTAGGACTTCCTCCATGGGGGGAGATAAGGGACTCGGTCCGTCGAGCTCTAGGGCTGGAAAGTGAGGATCGAAGTTCGATCGATATATTGAATGATTTTAATATTTCGCCAATCCCCAACCTTTTGGACGAGCAGATCTTGTTTAACCTCAGCCTTAGTTCCCTAAATTCGGTAGGTAGTCTTTTTTTTTTTTTTTTGATCGGTTGTGGGGTGTTCTTTGTTCAGATCTCGACTTTTCTTTGATCTTTTCTGACTTAGATTTTTATTCTTTACAGAGATGACTCTTGAAGAGCGAGACCATCTAACCAAGAAACTTAAATCCCTTAAGAGAAAAGGTGGCCCCATCAGAGATCATCTAAAGAAAGCCCGCATTGGTGAGTCCAGTCATGCCGCATCGATCCAGGCCATGCCTGCCCCCGAGCCTGCTACCACTGTACCGAGCCCAACCCCATTCGAAGAGGTTGCTCCATCTGCTCTCCTCCAGTTGGAGGAAGCCATGGGGAAAAGAAAGAAAAGGTCTATCGGCAAGAAGGTTGGAAGGAGGGTCGGGAGCTTCGAAAGTGGGGTCTCGACCAAGAACAAGCTTCTTGAGATGATCGAGAGGTCGTCCAATCACTCATGAAGGAGAGTATTCTTCCCCACATTACGGTGAAGATGCTACGGAAGGACGACATCGAGAGATTCAACGAGTCCTTCACCGCCTACCTTGAGGTAGTCTTCTCTCTCATAATCTTGGTCTGGGGTCTTTTCTATTTTTGAAGTTAGGGCTTCCTAATCTTAACTTGATTTTCTATTGTAGCTCGGGCATTATCACTTTGCCCAGTCTGAGGTGGCAAGTCAGAGGTAGGCCGAAGCCTCGAAGGTCCTCGAGGAAGCTCACATGGAGGTCGAGAGGGCCTGGGCCAAAGTCGAGAGTATGAGGGTGGCTTCAAAAATTCAATCCATCGAGGTTGAGTGCCTTTGGAAAGAGTTGAGGGTGGAGCATGAGGAGACAACGAACCTGAGGACTACCTTGGCTCAGGAGGAGGAAAAGAGGAAGGCACAAGAAGGGGTCGGTGCGGCGGTGGAGCGAGCGGTCAAAAGCTTCAAGTCCTTTAGGGACATGGAGGACATTAAAATAGCTTTTGCTCAAGAGGCCTTTATCGAGGGATTTCAGATCTGCTTGGGGAGGGTTGTTGAGAATTTTTTTAAGATAGATTTGGACCTCTTGATGGAAGAGCCTGGTGATAGAGCCGATCCTTCATCCCTCGGGGTCGGAGTTATCCCAACCGATGTCCCTTCTTCTTCAGCCATGGGAGCTATCTTGAAAGCTCTAGAACCCATCGCTACAGTGCCCGAGCCTACCCACGGACCGGATGCGAATGAAGATGCTCCGACCTCTCCTATGGTCGAGCTGCCCGAGGTCTAAATTTTCGAAGACCATGTAGATTTCTTTTTTTTTTTTTATGCTGATGTATTTAAAAACATCTAAGTAAATAAAAGATAAATCTTTTTCTAGCCTTACACTTTGTGTTGTCGTTTGCATGGTTCAGAATGCTCTTGACGATCTAGGTCATGACTCCCCTCTTTCAGTTGATGCCGATCTTTTGCCCCGTTGAGTTCCAATTAGACAATTGATTAGGAGCTTGAAGAAGGAGATTCATCATTTGAAGAAGAAGTTAAGAAAAATCAAGGATGATCTCCAAGAATCGAGGAAGAATGCTTCGGAGGTGACTATCGAAGTTACCCATCTTAGGAACCTGCACAGGAAGGACTCCACCAGTTTCAGCATTCAAAATGACAACTTTGAGAAAGAAATGGCTGAACTGAGAAGAAGCACCAATAACAAGTCTTGGAAGTTAACGGCAAAGATCAGCTCCCTTGAGATCGATCTTACGATGGCAAAGGAAAAAATTTAACTACTGGAGGGAACTTCATCATAGTCTACCGATAGGGCTCGATACAATTAGGACTGGTCCAAGAGATTCTTCGAACTTTAGAAGCAACTTCATGATGCCGAAGCCTGGCATAATGAGTATAAGCTAACTTGGTCGAAGAAGATGACCAAGCTCGAGCATGAGCTCCGGGTAGCTAATAGAGAGCTAAGCCATCTCCAGCAACAACTAGCTGATAGTCGGCTGGCTATCTCCAATGGAGAGTCGAAGGAGATTGCCTCCTTGAAGAAGACCATCGGAGAGCTTTCAGAGGCTGTCAAGATAGAGAAAGCTGAAGTTTAGTGGTTGAAGCTCCAACTGATCTGTGAGCATCAAGCCATCCAGGATGCGGAGGCCGAGGTCCTAAGGAGGCGGCGGCGGGAGCTCGAGGGCCAGTTCGGGTATATCAATAGAGTGTACGTAGACAATTTATATAAAAAGAAAGAACTTGAGGAGAAAATTGTTAGGTTGAAGTAGGCCTTGGTGATGGCCGGCATCGACGATCCGAAGCCTGAAGAGTCCAGTCCATCTTAAGGCTTCGCCTCCTTTTATATATATATTTTTTGTAATCGATCTTATCGATCCCTGCTGCATTGGCTTTCTTATAATATGTAGTTAGTTTGGCTGACCTCCATCCTACTTGTAACAAATTTAAACTTGTAATAAAATAATCCCTTGTCCGTCGTTGCCTCATGTGAATGCAATGCTTGCCTTCAACCCTTCTCTTTTTTTTTTTTACTCTTGTTAGGATGAGGTTCTCCTCCTATTCCTAACGGACTGTAGGGGCACATTAGGACCATTGTCAGGGTCTCTCCCATCATCTCGTCTAAAATGAATGAGGCTTCGACTTCGCTCATGTTAGGACAAGGTTCTCCTCCCTATTTCTAATGGATTGTAGGGGCACATTAGGGATTTGTCAGGCCTCTGCCTTCATCTTGTCTAAAATGAATGAGGCCTTCGATTTGCTCACGTTAGGATAAGGTTCTCCTCCTATTCCTCACGAGCTGTAGAGGCACATTAGGACCATTGTCAGGACCTCTCTCCTCATCTTGTCTAAAATGAATGAGGCCTTCGACTTTGCTCACATTAGGATGAGGTTCTCCTTTTATTTCTAACATGGCTGTATTTGTCATGATATTAAGTTTGGAGGGTAGTCCCCCTTTACTACTGATATACAATAGAAATTAGGGTATTGAAGTAGGAAGATTTCATTGCAATCAAATCATTGATAATACATTCATAGATTTTTTGAATTCTATGGTCGAGGTCGGTCTGCCCCTCCGAGTTTCTTCAAGTAGTATGTCCTGGGTCAGACGACTTTCACGACCTTGTAGGGTCCTTCCCAATTTGGGATAAGTTTCTCCTGGTTCTGAGGCTGAGAGATGATGGCTCGTCGAAGCACTAAGTGAAGGAAAAACCTAGTTTTTTTGGTAAGATTCGTTCAGATCTGATTGGATCAAGAGAGATATTTCAAAAAATCTTTTTTAGGATGCAGATCAGATCTAAGACTTTTCAGATATGATATTATTGATCTAATGAAAGAAAATAAAATAAAATAAAGAATAAATTTAATTTAATTTAATTTATCTTGTTGAGGGTAATTTGATTATCCTGTGATGATCCTGATGTCTGTCTGAGGTTCTGGATCTAGTCATGCAAGTGCCTGGCCTCTACTGATATCCACTTGGGTAGGATTTGAAGATCTTCTTCTTCTTTATCATCTCTCCAAAAATTAGATCTAAATCTGATTTTGAAGATATTCAAAACTTTTTTCGAAGATGTGAGTTGTCTTTTGCAGTAATGCTACCTTCTTCCTTTTCCTGTCGCCTTTCTCTTACTTGGATCGCACCAAATTGAAGCCCAAAAATTCTTGAGCATGGGTAGGAGAGAGAAGACCAAAAAATGGCATGGAGGAGGGAGAGGGGCAGCCTTGTGGCATGGGCAATGGGTCAAGCTTTTTTTAATCTTGGCGCAGATAGGATTTTTATAGACCCTATTGCGCCATGCAGTGCCACATCATCCCGACCAATCATGACCTTTTGCACAATCAGATCTAAATTTGATTAGTGGGATGACATCATCTAATCTATTCAGATGAGAGCCCCTCTGAATCATCCTTAGATGGTGCCAAGACTGATCAAAGATAAGTCTTTGGTACCACCTAGGTAGAAACCCCGAAGCAACTGGAGTCCCATTTGTATGGGACTCTAGATGCTTTATCCATGGGTGCATGCCTCCCTAGGCATGCACCCCTTATCCATCTACTTTTTAGTAGGTGGACTGGTCTAAAAATTCTCTCCTATGGGTGCATGATACATGGGCAGATATCTAAGTATCGAAGGTCAACGTTTCACCAAATGTCCGAAATAGGATTTAGTAGGTGACGAAAAATGGCAGGTGTTATCTCAAATTCATCTCATAATATGTTATCAACTAATAATATGTTATCTATGAAGGTAGAAGGAGTAATAAAAATTTTATCAATACCAATTATTTTTTCTTTGCCATTGTCATCAAAGGTGACTACTCTCCCTTCCTTCCTCTTAAGGATGAAGAATTGTTCTTTATCATCCGACATATGCCTTGAGTAGCTGCTATCCAAGTACCATTCGCATTTAGATCTTTCGGCTGCAAGGTATTCCTACACAAACAATCAAGTGATAGTTTTAGTTACCTAATTCTTCTTGGATCCTTTTGGGTTAGTGGTCATAGTTTCTTTTGAAATCTAAATTCTTTTAACTTATTTTCCACTAAATTTTCTTGTGTTGCACTCAAATGCCTTATGTCCTATTTTTCTGCAGCTAAAGTAAGTGATATATGAGGTACTAATGGATGTGGGTGCAGTGAAATTTTTTTTAAAAAACTTTGTTTTGTCTCTAGGTTTATATCCTAGGCTGGCTTTATCATAAACTCCTTTTTGATTATTTAAAATTATTTATAATTTTTTAGAACTATAAGTAAATTTATCAACTAATGATTTTAATTTATCTAATTCATCCTTTAGGATTTTATTTTTCTCTTTTAACTTGCTGTGCTTACAAATTACTTCTTCCTTTTCTTTTATAAGAGTTCGATTTATTTTTTTAAGATTTTTATTTTTTATACTAATCTTCTTAAAATCTTTCATTAAGTCATAAAAAGCATCTTGAAGCTTATCAAAAGTAAAATCTGAGTCAAGTATAGAGGATACCTCATCATCTTGTGTCATGAAGCACAAGTTTGTTTTGTTTTGGTTTTCTTCCTCCAAACTTGAATCGTCGCTGTTGCTCCAAGTCACTAACATTGCTTTCTTTTTTGTTCTTTTAGACACCTTCTTCAACTGAGGACACTCAGCCCTAAAATATCCAGGCTTCTTGCATTCATAGTAAGTGGACTGATCCTTCTTCTTTTCTTTCTCTTTCTCCCTACTAGTTTCTCCTCTAATGAAGATCCTCTTCTTGAATCCTTGTCCTTTTCTTTCTATAAACTTTTTGAATTTTTTGATCACCAGGGCCATGTCTTCATCGTTCTCCTCACTAGTGGGCAGATCATTTTCTTCTTCAACTGCCATGGATTTCAGGACTATTATTTTCTTCTTCTTGCTGTCCTCTTCATTGTGCCCACCCATGGCAAGCTCATATGTCATCAGGGATCTAATGAGCTTCTCTAGAGGTAGTATGTTCAGATCTTTTTCCTCCTGATGGTTGTCACCTTGACTTCCCATATCCTAGGCAAAGACTTGAGAATCTTTCTTACCAATTCGCTGTTAGTATAAACTTTTTCTAAATTTTTAAAATCATATATAATATTAGTAAATTTTGTATACATGCTAGTGATAGATTTAGTAGGATATATTTTAAATAATTCATATTAGTGAACTAGCATGTTAATCTTTGTTTCTTTGACTTGATTTGTCCCTTCATGTGTGACCTCAAGTCTATCCCAATTTTTTTTTGTAGAATTGCAAATAAAAATTTGATTAAACTTATTTACATCAAAGGCATAATAGAGTACATTCATTGCCTTGGCATTTAATTGGATAAGTTTTTTATTAGTTTCATCCCAATCCTTCTCTGGCTTAGGAGAGGATGTGCCTGAAGGAAGCAGTGCAGGGTTTACAATGCTACTTTCAAAAAAAATTTTAAAAATAGATAAAATATAGTAGAAAATTAATTAATCTAATTAATTAATTTTTGATTATATCAAAATATTAAGTTCTACACCAAGGATCTAAATATAATATGCATTCATTCATATAGATCTGAAAATAAAACTATGCAGCAAACTCTTTACTACATCTATCTATTTAGAATACAATACCTTTTCATGGATAGCTGATCACCATAATCTAAATCAATCAGATAATGCTCTAGTGTCACACTACAACTGCACACATGTTCGATCTCTATGGTTGGTCTATATGGAGCTTCTGTTTCCGATCAGTCCCATTAGAGTGCTAGCTCCTCATCGGAGCCTTCAATGATTGATCATGATCGATTTGATCGATCATATACCTTTTTAATTTTTTAGATATTCCAAAAAATTAGAATACAAATAATGGAGGATAATGAAGAGCTATTTTAAATTTGATAGCAATTCGATACTCACAGCACTCGATCTCTCCACCCAAACCCAGATTCCCAAATCTAGGGTTTCACTCTGCCCAAAAATCCTGACACATTGAAAATCCTATCATGCCCTATATGTGTGGAGTTTTTTTATGAAATAAGTTTTTATGGAAAGATGACTTTTAGATCTATAAACTCTATTTAGATCATATCTAAAAATTGAGTATCCTTAGAGACAAAAATCAGAAGAGAAGAGAAGCATGAGGGAAAAACAAAGTGATATAAGACCCTGCTCACCTTCACTCCAAAATTTTTCTCACCCAAAACTAATGCCCAATCATATTGAAATTTTTACCATGGAATGCTAACCCCCTCAACTACACACATAAAAATTCTTATAATTTATTCACATGAATACCATGGGAAAGATGCACCGAAAGGGATAAGAGTTGGAGGTTGAACTTGTTTCAACCTCCCAACCAACATCAAATTCAAAAACCTTCTTATCCCTATCCAGTGCACATACCAAAGTATTTGATAGGCAGAAGGACTCTCCTTCTACATGTCCACTCTGAGAATGCACAAAAAATTACATGAAGTAAAATCAAAGTGGGCATGGGAAAAGGATAAGAACGAGAGGGAGTTGAGAAGTTTCAACTTTTACATTGAATTCAAAATTCAAATTATTTTGACCAATCCAACCATTGGATTAGGTTAAAGGTAGAAGAGATAAGGGGTGCAGAAGATATCTGGATGTGAGAAAAAATTCATATAAAATAAAGAGGGGCATGGGTCAAAGGTTGGTCAAATATTGTAGGCCTAGGGAGTTGAAAGTTCAAACCTCCTTTGACTTTTCAAAATTGGTTTCAACTAAACCAATTATTCTAGACCCAATAAGATCAAGTCAAATCTAACTAAATTATGCTTAACCTAACTTATTAAAATTTTAATCAAATTAAAAATTAATTTGATCCAGCTCTTGATTAAATCAGGATCAAATCTCCTATAGCGATTAGGTCAACTCATGACCTGATCAGGTCAAACCCAATCGAATCTAATTCGATCAAACTTGATCAAATCTCCATTGCTCAATCAAATTAAGTTAATTAATAATTAAATTACTAATTAATTATTAAATAAATATATAGTTTTAATCAGGTGGATGTTTGGGCAACAGAGTTTCATCAACATGAAACTCCTGAAGAGTCCCAAACCAGTGGGACTCTTGAACCTAGTATCCCAAACGAATCAAACTCATGATCATAGAATCTCAGACCAGTTGAACTCTTGATCAGAGAATCCTAGATGAGTAGAACTTAAAGTCCTAATCTAGTGGGACTCTTGATCACAGAGTTCCAGTCTAGTGGGACTCTTGACCATAGTGTCCTAGGTCATCAAGACTCATGATCAGCCATCAGATCAGGTAGAAACTTCTTATGTGTGTGATTTCATAGGTTCAAATCCTAAGTTGATAGCATAGTAACTAATTTTCTATACCAATCGATGTGACCATCTAGTAATGATATCCAACATCTGGATAGGTTGAAAAGTTGCAATGCAATAATGATGAACCTGTGGAATATGGTTACTATATATTTCATCCCCTTTACCTCGATGCTCAAAGGATGATTTAGGATTTACTATCAATCCTAAAATTCATCCATAGTGTATTTTAAAATTTAGTGTCCATCATATGGACTATCCTAACCAAGGATTTGCTAAATTGAAATATAGTGACGCACTTGCTCCAACACTTGGAGGGGTTAATCCCATCTTGACTCACACACTGACAAGCTAAGTGCTTGACTGCACCCAGTAGCCTTCCATCACTGAATTAAAAATTTAGATAGTCTAATACCTAAGTACAGTGAATTATTTGCAAGTTACTATGGTGGTCTTAGGTCTAAGAGATACTTATATCCATATCCTTCGGGGTTAATCTTGATAGAAGAAAAGCTCCAGATTTGGTCACGTTCAGTGCAGATGTACCCATACATCTCACTTGCATACCATACCAGTATCTTAATATTTCTTAGTTATGAGGACAACCAACCTATATGGCACATAATGATTTATACTCGATAAATATTATCGTCCTATCTTACAACGTATCTTTTGATCGTGAACAATTTAAGGACTAAATGACAAATCCTCCTTTATCGAATGTAGATAGTCCTAAGAACTTCATCACAATACAGAAGTTCATTAGAAGACAATAGATTTTATGATAAAATAATATTAAAATAATTTTTATTAATTTATGATTCATATATAATTATAAATGTATAGTCCAACCATCAACAGGCTGATGATTGGCTTTGGTACATTTTCCCAACAATCTTCTACTTGGACTAAAGCCAATCAGTGCAGTATCTAATATCTATCTTCGACTTGAAGTCATTTAACTCCTTCACCACAATAGCTTTAGTGAGTGGGTCGGTCAGGTTCTCTTTTCCATCGATCTTTTAAAGGTCAACATCACCTCGATCCATAATTTTTCGAACAAGATGGAAGCAGCATAGAATATGCTTCGTTCGCTGGTGTGCCTTAGGTTCCTTTGCCTGAGCAATGGCTTCAGAGCTATCACAATAGAGCTGAACTGGACCATTAAGAGAGGGTGCTACTTCGAGCTTGGTGATGAATTTTTTCAGCCACACCGCTTCTTTGGCAGCATTTGATGCAGCGACATACTCGACCTCACAAACTGAATCGATCACAGTGTGCTGTTTGAAACTCTTCCAGCAGACGATCCTACCATTAAGGATGAATATATATCCCAACACACTCTTGCTATCATTATGATCAAACTAGAAACTAGAATCTGTGAACCCCATAAGTTTCAAGTTCGTTTCACTGTATACAAGCCACTAGTTCTTAGTATTTCTCAAATACTTTAGGATGATTTTAACAATCTTCCAGTGGTTTTCTCTTAGATTAGATTGGTATCTACTCACTACCCCTAGTGAGTATGCCACATCTGATCGTATACATGTCATGGCGTACATGATAAAATCCATTGTCGAAGTATATGATATTCTACTCATATGCTCTCTTTCTAGAGGTGCTGTCAGACAATCCCTCTTTGAAAGAAAAATGGCCTATCGATAGATAGCCTTTCTTGGAATTCTCTATGCTGAACCATTTCAGCACAGTATCAATGTATGTAGACTGGGATAATCCAAGCAACCTTTTAGATCTATCTCTATAGATCTTCATCTCTAGGATATAGGAAGCTTCTCCTAGATCTTTCATGGAGAACTATGATCACAGCCAAATCTTTATTTCTTACAATGCAGGGACATCATTTTTGATTAAGAGAATATCATCCACATATAATACTAGGAATACTATTGCTGAACCATTAGCCCACTTGTATATGTAGGGCTCTTCTTCATTCTTAATGAAGCCATATATTTTGATTGTTCTATCAAATCATATGTTCCAGCTTCGAGATGCCTGCTTCAGTTTATAAATAGATCTTTAAAGCTTACACACTTTAGACTCATCTATGAATGTGAATCATTCAGGCTGTATCATATACACCACTTCATCCAACTCACCATTTAGGAAAGTCATTTTCACATCCATCTGTCTGTCAGGTTTCATAATCTAGATGGATAGAAATAGTATGCATAATCTGAAATAATTTGAGCATTATCATAGGAGAAAACATCTCGTCATAGTCAATACCATAACATTGACGATACCCCTTGGCAATCGATGGCCTTTATAGGTCTCCACCTTTTCATCTGTGCTCCTTTTTCTTTTGAATACCTATTTAGAATCAAACTCATGATCATAGAATCTCAGACCAGTTGAACTCTTGATCAGAGAATCCTAGATGAGTAGAACTTAAAGTCCTAATCTAGTGGGACTCTTGATCACAGAGTTCCAGTCTAGTGGGACTCTTGACCATAGTGTCCTAGGTCATCAAGACTCATGATCAGCCATCAGATCAGGTAGAAACTTCTTATGTGTGTGATTTCATAGGTTCAAATCCTAAGTTGATAGCATAGTAAATAATTTTCTATACCAATCGATGTGACCATCTAGTAATGATATCCAACATCTGGATAGGTTGAAAAGTTGCAATGCAATAATGATGAACCTGTGGAATATGGTTACTGTATAATTCATCCCCTTGACCTCGATGCTCAAAGGATGATTTAGGATTTACTATCAATCCTAAAATTCATCCATAGTGTATTTTAAAATTTAGTGTCCATCATATGGACTACCCTAACCAAGGATTTGCTAAATTGAAATATAGTGATGCACTTGCTCCAACACTTGGAGGGGTTAATCCCATCTTGACTCACACACTGACAAGCTAAGTGCTTGACTGCACCCAGTAGCCTTCCATCACTGAATTAAAAATTTAGATAGTCTAATACCTAAGTACAGTGAATTATTTGCAAGTTACTATGGTGGTCTTAGGTCTAAGAGATACTTATATCCATATCCTTCAGGGCTAATCTTGATAGAAGAAAAGCTCCAGATTTGGTCACGTTCAGTGCAGATGTACCCATACATCTCACTTGCATACCATACCAGTATCTCAATATTTCTTAGTTATGAGGACAACCAACCTATATGGCACATAATGATTTATACTCGATAAATATTATCATCCTATCTTACAACGTATCTTTTGGTCGTGAACAATTTAAGGACTAAATGATAAATCCTCCTTTATTGAATGTAGATAGTCCTAAGAACTTCATCATAATACAGAAGTTCATTAGAAGACAACAGATTTTATGATAAAATAATATTAAAATAATTTTTATTAATTTATGATTCATATACAATTATAAATGTATAGTCCAACCATCAACAGGCTGATGATTGGCTTTGGTACATTTTCCCAACAATCTTCTACTTGGACTAAAGCCAATCAGTGCAGTATCTAATATCTATCTTCGACTTGAAGTCATTTAACTCCTTCACCACAATAGCTTTAGTGAGTGGGTCGGTCAGGTTCTCTTTTCCATCGATCTTTTAAAGGTCAACATCACCTCGATCCATAATTTTTCGAACAAGATGGAAGCAGCACAGAATATACTTCGTTCGCTGGTGTGCCTTAGGTTCCTTTGCCTGAGCAATGGCTTCAGAGCTATCACAATAGAGCTGAACTGGACCATTAAGAGAGAGTGCTACTTCGAGCTTGGTGATGAATTTTTTCAGCCACACCGCTTCTTTGGCAGCATTTGATGCAGCGACATACTCGACCTCACAAACTGAATCGATCATAGTGTGCTGTTTGAAACTCTTCCAGCAGACGATCCTACCATTAAGGATGAATATATATCCCAACACACTCTTGCTATCATTATGATCAAACTAGAAACTAGAATCTGTGAACCCCATAAGTTTCAAGTTCGTTTCACTATATACAAGCCACTAGTTCTTAGTATTTCTCAAATACTTTAGGATGATTTTAACAATCTTCCAGTGGTTTTCTCTTAGATTAGATTGGTATCTACTCACTACCCCTAGTGAGTATGCCACATCTGATCGTATACATGTCATGGCGTACATGATAAAATCCATTGTCGAAGTATATGGTATTCTACTCATATGCTCTCTTTCTAGAGGTGCTGTCAGACAATCCCTCTTTGAAAGAAAAATGGCCTATCGATAGATAGCCTTTCTTGGAATTCTCTATGCTGAACCATTTCAGCACAGTATCAATGTACGTAGACTGGGACAATCCAAGCAACCTTTTAGATCTATCTCTATAGATCTTCATCTCTAGGATGTAGGAAGCTTCTCCTAGATCTTTCATGGAGAACTATGATCACAGCCAAATCTTTATTTCTTACAATGCAGGGACATCATTTTTGATTAAGAGAATGTCATCCACATATAATACTAGGAATACTATTGCTGAACCATTAGCCCACTTGTATATGTAGGGCTCTTCTTCATTCTTAATGAAGCCGTATATTTTGATTGTTCTATCAAATCGTATGTTCCAGCTTCGAGATGCCTGCTTCAGTTCATAAATAGATCTTTAAAGCTTACACACTTTAGACTCATCTATGAATGTGAATCATTCAGGCTGTATCATATACACCACTTCATCCAACTCACCATTTAGGAAAGTCATTTTCACATCCATCTGTCAGGTTTCATAATCTAGATGGATAGAAATAGTATGCATAATCTGAATTAATTTGAGCATTATCATAGGAGAAAACATCTCATCATAGTCAATACCATAATATTGACGATACCCCTTGGCAATCGATGGCCTTTATAGGTCTCCACCTTTTCGTCTGTGCTCCTTTTTCTTTTGAATACCCATTTACATTCTATGAATTTTATCCCTTCGGGTGGGTTAATCAATGTCCATACATTGTTGACCTTCATGGATTTCATTTTGAATTTCATGACCTCAAGTCATTTCTTAGAGTCTGATCTCTGCATTGCATCCATATAGGTGATCGGATCCTAATCATTCTCATCAAGTTTGATAGGATCCCCATCTTGGATCAAAAAACCATAGTATCTGTCTGGTTGATGTGGTAATCTACCTGATCACCTTAAAGGTACATCTATAATGGGTTCTGGGTCTGATCTAATCAGATCTAGCTCAGGCTCTATAATTTGTGTCTATTCTTCCACCTATCATATTTCATCAAGTTTGATCTTAGAGGCATTAGTTCCTTTACCAAGAAACTTTTTTTCTAAAAAGACTGCCTTAAGGTTTACAAATACTTTTTGCTCATCAGCAAGATAGAAGTAGTACCCTTTGGTTTCTTTTGGATAATCTATACAACTACACTTATCAAACCTAGGTTCAAGCTTGTCCGTTATCAAATATTTAATGTAAGTCAGACACCCCCAAATCCTAAGGTGTGAAAGCACTAGTTTATGCCCTATCCATATCTCATATGGTGTTTTATTAATAGATTTAATCATAATCCTATTTAGAATGTAACAAGCTGACTCGAGCGCATATCCCCATAGAAAGATCGACAAATCAGCAAATCCCATCATGGATCGAACCATGTCCAATAGGGTCTGATTTCTCCTTTCGGACACACTATTATGTTGTGGTGTTCTAGGAAGGGTTCATTTGGAGAGAATCCCGTTCTCTCCAAGATATGTCAGAAACTCATTGGAAAGATATTCACCCCCTTGGTCAGATCGAAGAATTTTAATACTCTTTCTAGTTTGCTTTTCTATCTCATTTTAAAATAGTTTGAATATTTCTAATGACTCCGACTTATGCTTCATTAAATAGACATACCCATATCTCGATAGATTGTCTGTGAAGGTTATGAAGTAGAAGTATCCATCTGTGGTACTTGAGCTTATGGGTCCACATACATCTGAATGTACTAGACTTAGGAGTTCA